>CAKAKR010004360.1:4088-29140 GCA_916700685.1 Adelosebastes latens | reverse complement strand
TATTTGAATTTTATGTATCCATGATTGAGAATCAGTTAGGTCTTTTGTGGCCAGCTGTGGCTGTCTGTGTGCATGTTGTTGTCAGGTATGATTGATTGGTTGATGTTTTGTGTCACGGGTAAGTGTTGTTCAGAAAAACAAAAATTAACTTTCCCTGTATAGTGATTGTTCTATTGATTATTGACAATTAATAAAAAGACCTTTGAAAGAGAAAGTACCAAAAGTAAAATGGCCCATTTCAGAATCATTAGCTATATAATTAAATTGAAATTATTGATGCATTCATGTGTAAATCACTTTAATGTTGCAGCTGGTAAAGGTAGGGCTCATTTTAATTGCCCTATATATACTGCTGGATGGCTTAACCTCTAATAATATATTTAACCTATTAGTTACTTAGATTCTGTATCAATAATCGCAATTTGCAAAGTAACTAAAGCTTTAAAATAAATGTAGTGGAGTAAAAAGTACAATATTTACCTCTGAGATGTAGTAGAGTAGAAGTAGAAAGTAGCATAAAATGGAAATACTCAGGTAAAGTACAAGTACCTCAAAATTGTACTTAAGTGCAGTACTTGAGTAAAAGACATGTACTTGGTTACATTCCACCACTGCAGATAGGTCTCTGTAAACATGCTCGTTTTCTGTTTGCAGACTGCCATAAATGTTTTTTATTCATTGTTTTTTTTACTATCAATGTACATACAGAGTGGTGCTGCAGATGAGTTTAGGTTTAACATCCAGAGAGATGCTCTAGACGCGATTTGATCATGTTTTTCTCAGAGTGTACAACAAAGATCCTGTAACATATTATGACTGTGCAAAGTTGAAGTGAAAAGAACTATTACTAATTTTAGGGTGCTGCAGACATCGAAGCTCTCCAGACCACACTTTAAACCTCAGCCAGGATAAAAAAAATGTTGTAGTTTAAATCCTAAGTATCAAACTTTTTTTTCTCAAGTATCATTGTTTCTTCCGGGAACCTGCCAGTTGTTTTTTTGTTTGTTCAAATACTGTAAGACTTAGGGTTGCAATAGTGAAAACAGTTATTTTCACTGTTGTTTAATCTGTGGACAATTTGAATCGAAGTTAAAATGGCCCAAAGATTACATTTTTATGCCATTTACAAAGATGTTGAATAGAGAAAAGTTGCAGATCATTCCTTCAAGTAACTGGAAAAAGTTGGTCCATCTTCTTAAATGCGAGGATAAATCGATTTTTTTGTATGTTTTTATCATTGGAAATTGAATGTAGGGCTGCAACTAATGATTATTTTCATTGTCGATATATTTTCCGATTTATCGATTAGTTGTTTGGTCTATAAAATGTCAGAAAATGATGAAAGATGTTGATCAGTGTCGTCCGCAAATGTCTTGTTTTGTCCACAACTCAAAGATATTCAGTTTACTGTCATAGAGGAGTAAAGAAACCAGAAAATATTCAGATTTAAGAAGCTGGAATCAGAGAATAAAAAAAAAAAAGAAATCTTAAAAAATTACTCAAACCGATTATCAAAATAGTTGGCGATTAATTTTATAGTTGACAACTAATCGATTAATTGTTGCAGCTCTAATTAAAAAGAGTTTTGGACTGTTGGAGTAAAGGAACATATCTTTCAAGCTAATATTGATATCAATATTTGATGATTTTTTTTATATGTTTTCTGATATTTATTATTTTCATAAACACATACCACATATTTATGATAAGGATCCCTGGTTATCAAATAATTGTGACCAAGATACGTACTGAGCGGGACACACTGTACATACTGTACTGAATGTAGTGGCATATTATTACCATCACTTTTTTTACCTTCTTTACAGTGTGTATGTGCAATCATAGCATAGTGACCATCTTACTGTATACTGTTGTATTTTGTACTGGATGTTCTTCCCATTTGCGTCGCCATAATAGTCCTATAGGGATTTGGCATAGGCCTTGTTTTTGTCCTCTGTGGGTTTTATCATCTGACACGCAGAGAGGGAGAGGTCCATTGATGCTGTGAGCCAGAGCAGTGACTATATTAGCTCTCTGACTGCTACAGCCATGTCAGCTGAAGGCATCAACTGGCCTACATCAGCCTGGTTGCATAACCCCGTCTCTTCTGCTGGCTCACTTCTCAAGCATCAATGGAATCTGTGTGTGTGTTTGTGTTTGTGAGGCGTTCAGGGGTGCATTCAGTCAGAAACAGCTGGATTATCTAACCTGACCTACCTGGGTGTAACTAAGTGCCCCTTTAAGTGACTGGCAGACTGATCTGTTCAGTGGTTGCTGTGGTTGCTGGAAGAATCTGGATCAGAGCGCGGTTGAATTTTCCGTAACGAAACCAAAACATTAACTGTGCCAACCGGTTTCAGCTGACATCTGTAGATGCCAACCTCAGCTATTATTGTTGACCACAGGCGAGGTTGTGATGCAGGCGAGGCCAAGTCCTTTAACATGCATCTACAATTGAGTAATGAGTTGCAGACGGGTTTGAAATGAACACATTGTACTGGTGTTTGCACACTGTACGAGAAACTTGAAGAGGCTCTTTACATGCGAAAAAGGAACAATTTTACAGTTGCAACTAATGATTATTTATATGTGAAGCTATTTTTTTCCCCCACCCCTAGTGATTGGGGGTGACTGTGATGGACATTTTTCACTATTTCCTGAAATGTTATTGACCAAACCATTAATCTATCAATCAAGACGATAAGTGGTAGGCAAATCATTAGTTGTAGCCCTACCAGCGATATTCAATTTATAGAAGCTGAAACCAGTGATTGGTCACCTCTCATCAATTTAATACATATTCAGAAGGTGACAAAGTGGAAAAAAATATATAATATATTAGTATCTTTGTCATCTTTACCTTTTTAATATGTAATAAAGTTATTTATTATTTTCTGGCAGTGTGCAGGCACTGTTTCTTATGCTTTGCTTATTCTGAAATGAACACAAATGATGAAAACCAAGGTTGTTGTTTTCAGTTTCTCTCCAGGTGTTTTTGATTAAGCTGAAATACAGTATGACAGGCGTTTAATGTGGCGCACCACCCTACGCACAAATGCCACCACAGATGGTTTCGTGCCAGGCACACCCTCTTTGCTGCTGGCTAAATTCGTTGGTAATGTTGTTTCCTGCCAAAGCTAATGTTTTCACAACCGGCGATAGACATGCAGGCTCAAATGCTGCGTTAATATGATGGAGAAATTATGCCGTTGTTATGCTCATTCGTCAGTTATAATTTTTTGCCACAGGCTTACTAAACTGTGCCTGTACCGACAAAGCCTGTGCTGAATTACACCGATGCGGGTGCTGGATTTCACAAACTACATTCAGCCTGTGTTTTGGGTTTTTGATCGGTGCACCTTCTATTTTTAATCTGTTTTATGACTATTATATAAATTAGTAACTATTCTACTCTCTCAAAGTGTCAATCCTTCCTTCTTACATGATTACTTAACAAATCTTGCCACTGTGTTTTTGCACTTCCCAAGTCAGACATGTTCACTTGTGTTATTTGCTCTAACACTTAACCGTTATTTGAATATCCTGCTCTTTAAGGGGTGGGGGAAAAAATCGATTAAAGTGACGACAAAGTGGTAAACACTACACATGCAGTAGAGTATGGAAACACATTGCAGGAAAAGCAAAACTAGACATCATGGCTAAAGCTGCATGCTAACTCTGTCATGGACAGGAAACGTTATCGTACTGCGGTAACGTGCGGTCAAATCGGCCGACGCTACAACTTTAGAGCACTCATATACTGACATTTATCTTAAATGCATTCAAACGGCCCCGATGGAGCTGACCATGGATATATAAAGAAAACGGAGCTGACGGAAAGAGCTAGCGACGGACTTGGCAAAGTGAGCGGAAGTATACACGTGTGATTGCGTTCGGTTTTCAAAATAAGGTGTTAACAAAGGGAACTGTATGTACAAAATACATATATGGAAATAAGATTGATTGGATTATTTTAACCAGAAGTATTAAACATTACATGTCCCTTATCAATTAAAAATAAAATACCATTAATTTGTGAGGGAATTGTCTTTACTCTTTGATTTTTGGGTCGCTGGAAATGCTTTTATAAATAATGCCTGACTGATATTTTTGCTTTTCCTGATTTGACTTCAGGACATCTCTGACTACATACATGCTGAAAATCAAACATATTTGCTGTATCAATTTAGATATTTTCCAAAGTAAAAGTTGGCCCCATGGTCTAGTGTTAAAAAACGTTAACGTTTGTTGTCTTCTGTGTGTCTGGCCAGCTGAGCAAAGCAACAGTTTTGGTTTCCAGAGGTCAGTGCAACGTGTTTTGACAGGGATACGTCCATCCACACTCGGGGCATGTGTGCCTTTCCTGTTTCTGTCTCGACATCTTTCCGACGCGCTGCTCTGTCAAACTTCCAGAGGACGGAGAGGGTCTGAGAACTCTCCTGTTTACTTCCTTGCATACAGCATTGTGTTGTCTCCAACCTAAACTGTTTTTGGGGCTAACAAGCTTGTTCATGTTGACAATCTGGGTGTAAGTTGAGTGTTTTTCCATTACTAAGCTGGTAATTATAGTGTTAGAAGTTGGTTTGGTGTGTTTTGGTCTTTTCGGAGGACCTGCCAGAGCGCTTCCTGTTTTGGTTGAGTTGTGTGTTTCTTGGCCGTTGGCTAAACTCTGCCACTGCGGTCGGCCAACTCCGGCCGTTCATCCCCTCAAACAATTCACCTGAACCGGTTCTCAAAACAACTCACAGCTCAGGAAGAGCAAACTGGCAAAGGAAGCATTCATCCTTAAAAATAAAAAAAGAAGTTCCTCTTGCAAACACATGCCCTCACCCCTCCTGGCAGAATCGGATGATGACGCACTTGGCATCGAGTCTCACTGTAACACACGGATGATTAAATCCTCACCAGCATATTAATACAGTCCAGGCTTGTGAGTGTGCTGGGCCTTAATAGAGTGGTACACAGAGTCTGTTTCACCCATCAAGTCGACCTTCTTTTAAAAACCGTAACCCATATTCTGTTTTTAGGGTGACCTTGTGACCTATTAGGGGGGCTAAAGGCTGCGGCTCTCCAGCTGGAGTGGCATCATGGGGCACGAGGGGGGGGAGTGGCTGAAATGTCAGAAGACGAAAGTGTCGCCTTTCAAAACAAGCTGGCATTTCCATCAAGGGCAGGCTCCTCTGTCGGTTTCTGGAAGGGAAGATGGAAAAAGAGAAGCAGGTCTTGACATCTTGGCAAGCGTGCTAATCTCTTCTTCCATCTGTGTCCTACAGTACCTGTCCTCCAAGATACAGTCTGCATCACTTTTGTTTCTCTGGAATAAATGAAGAGAAACTCTTTGCAGTCTAAACTGTTTTTTAGAAGAGATTGTGGTAGATTTTAAGTTATACCTGCAACCTTACATTCATCTATTTCAGTTTTAATTTTTCTTGTGTGTTTACAGTCAGTAGTGGAATAAGTAAGTACATTTACTCAAGTACTGTATGAAAGTACAGTTTTTAAGGTACTTGCACTTTTATTATTTGTATTGCTACGTCTAAGCCACTGCATCACATAGAGAGAAATATTTACTATATGTGCTTTTTACTCCACTAAAACTATAGTTACTGGTTACTTTCATAGACTGTATATAAGAAGTGGACGTAGTCACCGTGACGTCACCCATTGGTTTGTGGACTGCCGTTTTGATGACTCGAGTTTGGCATTTTGGCCATCGCCATCTTGGTTATTTGCAACCAGAAGTGACACAAGAGGGTGAAGCTACTGTAAGTAAAACTGAAAAAGACATTTTTAGGTGACCAAAAAGGTTATGATTAACTTTCATGAACTGAAAACACATTGTGAAAGGGTTAAAGTTGTAAGACGGAATCACAGACAACTCTCAGAACGGACAACGCCGTGGTAGCAACCGGTCAATCACAAGGTAGCCACTAAGCCCTAAAACATCCCCTGCTTTATGGTCTATTTGATTCTAAATGAGACCATAATTTACTAAATGAACATCATGCTGTATTGAAGAAGACTTGAAACTAGAGATTGAGACCATAAACTCATGTTTACAATGTTTACCGAGGTAATAAATCAAGTGAGGAGTAGGGTAATTTAGACTTCTATACAATCAGACTTGATTTTGCAACCAGAGGAGTCGCCCCCTGCTGGCTATTAGAAAGAATGCAGATTTAAGGCACTTCAGCACTGGCTTCACTTCTCAGACCCAGAGGTAACCCACTGGTTACTTTTTTTTTTACACACAAAAGTTTATAAAATCTGATGTATTTTTTTTTTATAAATTAATAAACTTTTGGGTAGTTTAAAGTAATTAAAATTACAATGCTTACAAGTTCATGCATTTGTAATAATAAAGTGCCATATTATTGTGACATAGACAGGAGCCATTCTGCTGCATAATGAGTACTTTTACTTTTTAAGTACATTTTGTTGATAATACTTTTTGAATTTGTTTTTTGAATGCAGGATTATTACTTAATTAAGTAATTAAGTAATTGAGTGTTTCTATTGTTGTTGCTACTTTTTAGAGCTGCAACTAACAATTATTTTCATTATCGATTAATCTAATTATCTTGTTGATTAATCAACTGATCGGTTGGGCTCAAACTTCAGAAAACACTGAAAAAGCAGGACAGGAGTTATTTCTACACTAAGTTTTCAGTTCATATGTTGTCTCTGCATAGTTAAGAACCAAGTAGTGGTGAGACAGGGAAAGGGTGCGTGCAGAAGTTGCCTCTGCAAAGTGAAAAGGCCAGGCATAATGGGCTTTGTTTTCCATTGCTCACTCTCTTGGCTCGTACTGCAGATCAGGTTGTCCGGGTTACCTGTCTGGTCTGCAGGGAAACTGTCTGATGTTTTACTGTGGCACGACTCGGTCATATCAATATTCACTCACAAACAGGTTGTGCCAGGTTTAATTAAAGGTGTAAGAATCTCTCGGCAGACAAAACTGAGGCAGGCAGGGGAAGATATTTGCCAATCCAAAAGGCCAGAGACAACATGAGAATCCCTAGCCCTCATGTCGAGGCCCGTCTGGCAGCGTTGGCCGACTGCCATCGTGTCTGGTTTGAGATGCACAACTGTAACTCAAAACGCCAGAGATGGGTGTTCCCGAAAGCCTCTCAAGCTATTTGCAGAGGTGTTTACAGATCATGTGCTTGTTTATGAAACATGCCTTCCACCACATGCACAACCTGTCAGGAACTCTTTGAATGCAGTTATAAATCATTAGGCTTTAATTCTGTCTGTTGTAGGCTCGCCATAAACAATCAGCCTGTCATGGATTTTCGGAGGACAGTTTGCCCACATCACATCACATCACATCACATGCTTGTTGGCTTTGTTCTTTGTTTATGTATTATGATTTGAATTGTGGTCACATGGTTGGCGAAATATGCCAAAATCTATATATAACCAACCAGACCGGACTAACTGGACCACTGAGTCTCATGTTTAAGGCCACTGTGTTCCCATCAGTGTGATACTTCTTCTGATTAGAAACTTGTTCGGCACATTCTTCTGTTTGAGGCAAACAATACAATATGGCTCCTAGGATTAAAGTCAAATGGTACCAAGTTGATGCCAAAATTCTGAAAATGTGACTGTACTTGTTTTTCTACAGTACCTTAATCCCTGACTATTTTTGGCTGGACCGCTGAGGGCCATCCCTATAAACGCAAAAGTCTGTCACTTTCCTATGGAAAGCGGGGAACAGTCGTCCAAGTGCATGGTGGGAGTGTTGGAGAGGGTCTGTATTTGCATAAAGTTGAAAAATCTAAACTTTATGCAGATGAGCCCGTCCAGGGCGACGCATTCGGCTCATGAAACTTGGACTAAGCTGTGAAACTAGGCGATCCAGTTCTAAAATGAAACGAGATTCAGCGGTGGCATAGCCTATTTCTCACTTAAAATATTTTCAGAAGTAGATTTTGGTGGATTGTTTACACAGAAATTTTATGAGCAGGCTGCACATGCAAACGGTAATAAAGGAATATATGTTGAAGTACATGGGATTTATTGTTTTACTTTTGTTTAACCGTGGTATCGAATTTGTATCGAGAATCGTTTATTTTCACTGGTTTTGGTATCGACTACAAAATTCCTGGTATCGTGACATCCCTACCTGCAAATCACATTAAGAGATCAAACAAACAAGCCTCAATCCCTCTGGCATGTTACCTCAGGTGCTTTATTTAGGTGCTAATTACAGGGACGTGCTTAATGAAGTTAAAATGGGGCCGTGTGAGTGAGGCAACAAGCTGAGAGGTTTACATCAGTAGCAGAGCAGGATTACTCATCATGCGTTTCAAAAAGCCCTGAGGGCTAACAAATATCTCAAGTACATTTCCTTCCTCATATAAACATTTGCAAAACCTTTAAAAATATATTGTGCATTGTTTGCATCCATGTAAGTTCCCTTGTCTCCTTCCCCTCTTTTTGTTGGTGCTTTGCTATGTTTGTTGGTGTTACAACTGCCAACTGACGATCATCAGAATAGGGTGAAACGGGAATGTGAATTGTGATCCATTCGTAAAAAAAGGGCACCCTTTTAATAAAGGTTTAAATGTCTTGATACTGCTGAAACAGAGGCGCCAGGGTTTTATGTTCTCTATCCAATTCCTTCACCAACTGTTTTATAAGAATTGCAAGTGAAGGAGAAATTAGCCTGGACAGGTCACTTCTTCTTCTGGTCAGTGACTCTGATCTAATCTTGAAACACTGGATGGACTCCTAAACAGCTTTGGAAGCAGCCAACACCAACAGTGTTCATACAGTTTAGTTTGGCAAGCTTGCAGCTGGTAGTTTAGTATCTTTCATTGAAATGAAAAGCTTCTTAGGAAACGCACAGTCACTGTTAAGCCTTTATAAAAAAACAATTTTAACTTTATCTTACTTTTAATTGAATATTGCAATAAGTTAAGTGGTATCCATTTGCCTCCCAGTATAGTTCAAAGAAGTGAAGTGAATTGTGAAGATTTTAATGTGTTAGTTCAGAGGAGTTCATTTTTTTTCCACATAAACATAATAATTTATCTTGCCAGCGTTGTCACCACTGTCATCATTGCGATCGGCATTACTAAGAAGTGATGTTGCACCGGTAGAGTGTTGCAAAAGAGAGGCTGTGTGTGTGGAAGGATATTTTTTATTTAATTTTTTAGAACAAGAACAAGACAGAAGATGAAATTCTAACCAGTTCCTCTTTCTCTCCTTTCAGTTCCTGGTTATCGGGGTCCCGGTTGCCCAGCTCCAACCCTCAGTCTCCAGGGCCTCTGTGGTGTTCCTGATGCCCCTCACCCACAACTGAAGATCCCGAGTGGGCGAGGGACGGTCAGGGATCACTCTCTCGGCGTGCTACTACATAAGGTGACCGTCCTCGACTTCACACAACTACACAGAGAGCTGCATATGTGACAAACACCTAGACCCACCCAACATCTGAACCCATAATACAAAGTGCTGCTTATAAAACAGTGGGGAAGTGCATAGTACATCACACTGAGTTGCAGTGATGTTTTGGTTGGTGAGATTACAAGCAAATGTCAGGCCCATAATTGTCACATTAACTGTTACGATAAAGAGCAAAAACACTGGTTGAACTCATTATTAAAAGAGAGTAAAATGATACAAGTCTTTGTCCCAGATTATTTGACATAAAAGAAATTGTCTAAGCGCTAAATGGTTTGATGGAAAAAAGTCGGCACGCGTTGTTCTTATTCGCTGTGAGCACTTAAGGTAATAATTGTGTTAAGCTCTTCATCCCTCAGGGACCACTCTAACTAAACACAGGAACACGTTGCTAATGAGTTGTACCCTCATTTTGCAAAGTCACTTTTTTTTTAAGCTTAAATATCCTTTAATCTGTCTCCTGCTCATCATCTGCACCTGCAGTGGATTTAATGCATGAATTCATTCATTCACCTAGTTTTCTCTTTGGTGGGCTCAGATATTGTAATATAGAGTAATGAGTTTATTCACATAGAGAGAACTTCAGAAAGTAAAATAGTACACATATTTAACAGAAAAATATATTACGTAATAACCTCTACACACACACACACACACACTGCTTTGTCCTCGCTACTGTGTGTGTGTTTGAGTGTGTGCACGCGTTTCAAATTGTACCCTAGACATGTGACTGACCCTGTCCCCGGGGATTAGAGATTTAGGATCAGACAGATCAGTCACAACTGTCATATTCACGTCCTCATCTGTCCTCAGCGAGCACAGAAGAAAACCCTTTCTAACGTTACCGGTTTATCAGATCTGGCACAAACTCTTTCATACATTCAGACTTTTATGTACTTTTAGACCCATGCATGTATGCAGTACACAGTATAACTTGATTGTCTCGTCTTTTTCAGTATTAACACACATTTACATGACATTTCATCCAGAGTGACTTAGTCTACAACGCTGCTCAGTATTCAAGATATCAGAACCAAATATTTGCAGTATATTAGCAAACACTGCATGAACTGCTGCAGGGATAAATAATGAACCAAACGAACAGGATACACATTTAAATTGTGGACATCACTGAATAAACGTTTTTCTTCTTTTGACACGGAACTCGTGCTAATCAGTCACATGCCATCATTACAAAATCATAAGCCTGAAAAAATATCTGAAGACCAGTATCTCAGTGAGTTATTAAAGCCAGAAGTGGTTTGACCACACATCAGTTACAGCACAAGACTCGTCTGCTGCTGACACGATACTCAGCGCTGCTTCTTCAAGATACCCACACGACCCGACCACTTCCTCTTTGACTGCTGCTCTCAGAAGCAGAAAGCTGTCTTCATACCCAACATTTTATTCTTTGTCATCTAATTTTTAAAGTTTAAAGAGTCCAGTGGTAGGGCTGCACAATTAATCGAATGTTAATCCTGATAACGATTTTGGCTTCCCACAATTAAATGAAGACTGCGCTATTGACGTTTAAGGGGCCGTTCACGTGACGCATTTTTTGTGCCCGCAAATCCACTGTTGTCAATGTAGATGCCAGCAGGCGCTCAACTTTTTGAACGCAGCAATGCGCACCGCATGTCATGTGACGAGGAACAACCATACTTTAAAAACTTTTCTGAATGTTGCGGCTGCAGTCCAGAGTAACATAGTGATAACCAAGAGCATACGGGGCAAAACGAAACTGCACTGAATTCAGGTGAAGAAGAAACTTATTAGCACAACATGGAAGTGAAAGCAGCGCTCTGTTGATTTAATTTTGGGTAAAAAGTTTTGGTGCATTTTTATTTTGCTTCCAGGAGATGCACTGTGAATAAAGTCTTATTTTGATGCAAAGATTTGTACTTTGTACAGCAGGAAGTGAAAGCAGTGCTCTGCTTATTTAAACGTGAAAGTGCAGTAAAAATATTTTGTCCTTATATCAATGAATAATCGTGATTAGCATTTTGGCCATAATCGTGCAGCCCTAGCCAGTGGTGTAGTGGGTAACAACAAGGTACAATCTCTGATTCAAATGTTAACACTGTACATTTTTAACCTGCCATCACTCCCAAGTTGGGTTACAACAATTAAGTCTATTATATTATGTTTTCTGATGATGTCTTGAGTTGTGATCAGTTGAGAAAATGCAGAACATTCATTCATAATTAGAACTTTTCCAGTATGTATGTCACTACAGCTCACATTTATATTGTCAAATTATAGATTGGGTCTTTAAGGGCGCTTTCACAAGCCATAGTCTGTTGGTCAGACCGAATCAGAGTGAATTCGATCCAGTGCACAAATTAAATCGGACCAAACGGAAAAAACAATTTGCTGACGGACTTGTGCGAAGGAGCGAATTGATATTTTTCGTCTCAAGAGCTGCCACTTCTATGCAGAGAATCACAGACTGATTATTTGCTGTCGAAGTTTTTTCCCTTTGACTCGGCACTGATCTACTGTGAGCATGAATCCCTTCTCCTCCAGTTTATCTCGAATGACTTCACAAATGTCACTATTTTTGTGGACTTTATTTAGCATATTCTGTATGTTCTCTTCGGTCCAGATGTCAAGTAAACATCGGACTTCCGCAGAAGTCAGTCCTCTCCCACTCGTGTTAACCTGTCGTTTACCTGTGTCCATCTCAACAAATGCCGAGACCACCTCTCGCAAACGGTTTTGGACCGGTTGTTTTAGTCAGAACCGGAGTAAGATTACTGCACTCACAACTGCCCAAACGAACCGCACCAGAGTTTGAATAAAACGGACTAAATGTTGGCTTGTGAAAGCGCCTTTAGGGTCTTTGTCGCTAGACCCTCGCTTGCTTCAGCCAAAACTCTCTCCAGTTTTAAAGTGAATCTTAACATTAATGCTGAAGAATAAACTAAATGTTTCTTTCTTTTCTGTCCTCTCTGTAATCATCCAGGATGAGAAGTTGACGGTGACGCAGGCCGCTCCAGCAAGTGGAAACCCCTCTTTTCTCCGCTTCCACTACCAGCTGAATGAGCGCCGCTCGGCCTTCTGGGATACGGCTCTATCAGGAGACAGCCTCTTCCTGGAGATCCCTGCAGGGCCGCTGGTGGAGGGGAGCAAAGAGGGGTAAGGATGTCTTTAAGACCTCTAACTTTTAACACATGAAGCTCCCTGCTGTGTTTTCCTGACACTGAAGACACTAAATGGTAAAAGGATTGCTTTTATTGTAACTGGTGAAGAATGTATTTACTATGAAGTCTCTACAGGGTACCTTTTTTAAATGATTACTCCACCCACTTTAGGTTTGAAAAGTTGCTCTTGAGTGCAAGATATCACAAGTGAGCTTTGTTAAAATAGAAATAACCCTGTCAGGTCCTGTCTAAGAGAGCTATTTAGTGGAGGTCTGCATGCCATATGGGTCTAAATTGTACACTAGAGGCTGTTATCATCAAGTTTTAAGGCGATCAGTGTGTCTCAAATGAAAAATGGATGCTAATAAGTTTCTGTTTTCATTGCCTGGCTTTGTGTTTCACTGTAATCGATGCCAGAGCAGAGTAACCTTGCCCGCTGAGGGCACAGAGCCAGTCTTTTGAGCAGCCTGCTTTGCAGCTGCCACTGCATCATTATGTAAAGTTGCCGCTCTTATGTAAAGAGAAAAAATAGAAAAACAACTTCTATGTGTGTCATCGCCACTCACTGTCTCTCTCTCTCTTTTCTCTCTCTCTCTCTCTGTGTTCATCCTCAGGCTAACTGCTCTGCTGGAGTTTGCAGAAGAGAAAATCAAAGTTAACTATGTGTTCCTGTGGTTCCATAAAAACAGAGAGGATCGATGTAAGAGCTCTTGTTATTTTTAAATACTGTTTTCTTTTTTAAGGAAGGGTTTGCTTCTCGCAACGTTTTGATATTGAATTGAAAATAGGACTACTTTAAACAAGTCAATAATGATTTCATTCTTAAAGTAGTGTGTGTACATGACTGGATTAACCAGTTATGTGGCCCCGGGGCGAAACTTTGCTGTTGACTGAGCAAGACTCAGGATGTGTTGCTGTACATTAACATTTTAAACAGAGATCCCACGGTACTGCTGTAAAGACCCCACTTGTTTACACTAAACCACACAAAGCTGGCATAATGCTGCCCCATTTATGATTCTAGATAGCAACACAACAGCGCCACGACGGCTGTCCCTTTTACACAGACGTTGATTCGGCTCTGTGACTACCTCCGCTGCCGGCTTAGTGGTGGAGCAACTCTGTCCCCCTATTCCATGTCCAAACCTTATTATACACAACGGGGAGGCGGAATAATGGCGGCCGTGAACAGGCTGCGTGAAAGGGGCTATGAACTGGAGGCAAGGATAAACACCTCTCTCTAAAGTTGAAAAATGCAACGATCAACACCTTTATGCCTCACAACTTAACATGTTGTGTCTTGTTTGTCTAAGGCTGCATTCACACCAGATAAGGCATTGCAACGATTCGCCGCAGGGGTTGTGTTTTTGTGCGGTTGTATTTCTCCAGAAGTAGATTCTGGTTCTACTTTTCCGCCGCAGGCCAGCTGCAGCCTAAACGCACTACCCCCATTCAGAATGAATGGGAAGACTTGCATTTTTTCTAGGGCTGTCGAGTGTCATTATTTAGCCTCCTTCGCGACAATCTAGTATGACCAGTATCTTCACTCTAGTTTTAAAACTGGGCCCGCTACAACCTCCCAAAGACCGAATAGCAGTCAGGCCCGACAGCAGCCCGTCAGATTTTTAAGAGGTTAATTAAAAAGAAAGAAATTTGTTCCGTTAAAACAAATTTGCATTAACGTGTTACTATCGCATTAACTTTGACAGCCCCAGCTAATTCCCTAACTAATTTGTAATGAATCAAATGACCAAAACTAACTAACTTGCAGTGAACTTGAAGTTTATCATTCAGTTGAACTCTGACACTCTTCTTGTTTCCTCCCTTAGCGTCCATCATCAAGACGTTCCACTACATGGGCTTTGAGATAGTGAAGCCGGGCCACCCCATGGTACCGGCCCGGCCCGATCTGGCCTTCATGGTTTACTCTCTGGACAACAGCAGCTCAGACGAGGAGTGACTGCCACACCTCCCTCTCCCACCCTCACCCCCTTCCTTCCACCCCATAAAAACACGCCTTCTTCCTGTTTTCTCCCTCAAGCAGTCGACCCCGCCTCGGCTCTCGCTCCGACACAAACCCCCCCCCCCCCCAAAATAATCCTTCATCACTGACTGGGAGGTGTCACCTTTTTTTATAGACTTGTGATTTAAGGGGAGTGTTAAGGAGTGGTGGGATTCCCGTCTCCCTCCTTTCCCTTCCGCGAGGATATCTGCAGATTGGATAAACAGGGAGCGACGTAGCTTGAACTAAGCCATCACGTGCATCTTGGGATTTCTTTTTTCCTGCTTGGCGGTTCCTCTCTTGGCCACATTATTTGTTTGTGCTGCCATCAACAAGACAAACAACAGTTTGACATTCAGGAGAAGGTGGTGTTTTACATTAAAATTCAGCATATCTCTCCTGACCGCTTCGACCTTTTTATAAGAAAAGAGACTTTGGTTTGTCTTTGTGTGCTCTATAATATCATGCAAACTGTGTTTGGTTGTGGTAAAAAGAGGGAATTATGGGTTTGGTATGGTCAATAAAATATAGTTTTGGTTCATAATATAGATGGTTGAAAGCCTGATCTGTTACATTTAACATTACATGTAAGCATTTCTTTACCCTTCCTGATACAGTACTTCCTGTATATGTTAAGGCATCATTCCAGCACACGTCAATCACTCTTGAGTTTTGTTTTTTAGGTCATCTGCCCAAAACACTCGAGCCACAAATGTGGAAATACCCTGTTAGTCAGTCCGGGCGTGTCGAAGCTGAGAAGCAGCCTGTATGTTGAATGTCGCAACAGGATAGCTGCCAGCTCACTGTGGTAAACACTGCCTCTCCTCCTCCTTCTTCTTCGTCTTCTTCATTGCGCAATAATCAACCTGTCAAGTTGACGTGTGAGTCACTGAGGAGCAGGAGAGGACGGCCTCACTGTTGGTTCGCTTTGCACGTCAGAAACAAACGCTTGTTTTTTTTGTTTTCAGAGATCATAAGCTGAATAATTGTTGGTGTAAGATGGTCAGGTTTAAAGAGAAGCTCCACTTACTGTTAACTTAGCATTAAAATGTTCACATAATGTTTGAATCTGGTGAAGCTTTAGCCCCAGTTTGTGCCTCTTGTGTATTTTAACTACGTCTAGGTCGCAGAGCGAAGCATCCAGAAGGTTGTTTAACAGCACTTATTGTTGTTCTGAATGTGTTTCAAGAAAGACTCTTCTAACAATCCGGATGAAAAAACACTTATTTTCAAGTTGCGGCTAACTTTCATATCCAGGTAGTGAAAGTGGGAAATGACCGACACGTTCTCATCCCAACTCGTCACATACTGACGCTTTGTCAGACCCCTCGGCGTCACTTTTTGGTCGCAGTAAACACGTGCTTAATGTTGTAAGTTAAACAAAAACACTTGCTTAGGTTTAGGCAACAAAAACATTAGTTACGTTTAGGAAAAAACAACATGGTTGGGCTTAAAATTATGTTTTTACAGTAAAAATGGGACACAAATGAACAGCTGAATGTAACGTGACATGGGACACAAACAACGGTCTCCTGGGTGAAAGCCAGCCAACAAATTGCAGAGCCTTCGTGCACGACACGAAAACCTGTGATGATGTAATTTTCTGGCGCGCTCCGGCTTCACTACAGCGACCATAAAGCCACCTTTACATTGTAGTTAATGGAAAGCCTGATGCGTCTCATACCGGCCCTGAAGGGTTCCTTGTGCGGCGGTATTAAACGCAGACGGTCGTGACAAAGCGTCGATATTTGACGCCCTGGGAATGAGAACGGGCTGACGACATCAAGTCAACACTTTATTTTGTATTACAATATAAAACAATACAATTTAAGATCATTTGTAGGCACAAACTGTGGCTAGTGAAGCTTCATTCAGCCCCGTAGAATCACCAGTTGAAAGCTCGATTGAAACGAGGCTTCTTTGTGCCTAAAGAGGAGAGTGCAATGTTAATATTTTTTACTCTTGAGTCTTAGTGAGGAATGTGTTTCCATATGTTTAATCCCATGCTGATTCAGACCCGTGCTATGTGAGGAGAATTGTAGAGGTACAACCGGAGCACTTCAGGTGATTATCATAATATGCAATTTAGTTTAGTGGTTTTTAGTGTTCTCAACAAAACGCCAAAGAATCCATTCTGTCTGTAACACGCTGTCGATTGAAATCTTTCAATAATTGAGCTGATTTAAACCTATTATGGTATGTAAAGCAATATAAACCGACATTCCCCATGCCAGCCATACTACCTGTAACACCTCAGAGAAACATGATGAGTCTGTTCCACCGTGGTGTTGGGACGGGGCGGGGGCCTTTCTTCTTCTTCTGCATGTGTTCAGATCATACGAGTCTTCATTGCTACTGATTGAGCCCTGACTACGAGCTGTTAGGAAAATGTCAATATATGAATTTTCTCAGAGGTATATTTTTATGTATGTATATTTCTCAAATGTTTACCGTGATAGTTTAGGGATTTTTTTTTTTTGTTCTCAGTGACCTAGTTAGCATCTGTTAGATGACAATCCACACTTGTATACTCTGGAATTTTTGTCTTGGGGGGGAAAAACAATAAAAGTTGTTATCTTAACGGATGTTTTCTGTT
This sequence comes from Adelosebastes latens, assembly GCA_916700685.1. Classification (NCBI taxonomy): domain Eukaryota; kingdom Metazoa; phylum Chordata; class Actinopteri; order Perciformes; family Sebastidae; genus Adelosebastes; species Adelosebastes latens. Next base: position 11,982 of record CAKAKR010004360.1, on the reverse strand, counting down.
TGTTTTTGAACCTCTTGAAAGGTTATCGGATTTGGGTTTAACCCTCTGAGATTCGCGGGTGATCCCGACCAACTTTACTGTCTTTCAGAGGCTGTACCAGGTTCAGTTTTAGAGGTAGAGAGGTACAGGTATCACCTGAAACTAGAAAAAACCTGAGGAATCCATTGGTACCAAACATGTCATGCTAGCTTGTGGAGAAAGAGGTTAAATAATGCTCCAAAGTTGGGCTAAATTTTGGTGAGGAAAAACTGGCATGGCCATTTTTCAAAGGTGTCCCTTGACCTCTGACCTCGAGATATGTGAATGAAAATGGGTTCTATGGGTACCCACTATGTGACATCTACTGTTGACCTGATATCTCCCCCTAAAGGCCCCCTGTACCCCCCTAAAAAAAGACAAAAACAGGTCTATTGTGGGTCTCAAAGGGTTACGCTATGTACTGTATGAATGTGTATAGGTATCACATGTTTTCTTGCTTTGTTTTCAGGCTTTGCTAAACTAGTTTTGTTTTTCAAGACAACAACTAAATAAGTTTGCTTCTGAAACAAGAAGTGTACTAAACATGCAGAGGGAACAACACAGGAAGCAAGCCAGGGTTATAAAACTGAGAGGCCTTAAAATAACTGCAATTATACAAGCAGAACACCACGGCAACCGAATTAAGGCTGATATGAGATAAGAAAATATTGAAGTAGAGCAGCGATGATGAGGCAGATTTCAGGAAGTGAAAGTGTTTTTTTAATTTTTTCATGAACAGTAGTTGAGGGAAGCTGTGTTCCAGCCGATCGCTGACTCAGGCGTTAATCTCCAACCAGCTCAGCTCGCAGCACATTACAGCTCACCGCTGGCTCCTCGCCAAAAGACTGCAACAAGCTCCCAGAGTCAGTTGATCTAGAGATCTATTTTCAGTGTCCAGGCCAGGATGGACTCAGCTGAGCTATATCGGTGTCTCTAATACAGCAGCAACCTGCTTTTAGACCTTCGTTGTCTCCGCCTGAAGGAGAGAAGATGTTCAGCCAGTGTTCAGAGCTTTAAAAGACTATTGCAAAACACAACACACGAAACACATTGACGAAATAGAAAACATTTCACAAAACACATTATGGAAAACACTTCAACAAGCAGAATGCAAAAAAACACATTAAAGGAGCCCCGTTGAGTTGTAAACAAATAAAAGTGGTTTACATTCAGTTTCTGACCAAAATAGCAAATTAGTGTAACCGACATGTTGAATTAATTTCTTCCCCAATAAAACATTTGCAAAGCTGATTTCTAATAATATTTTAAATCCTACAGTGTTTACACCAGTGTTTACTTGCTAGTAGTTTTCTTCACTGCTTTTGCTGGCACAAAAGAGCGGTGCAGGGATGACGTATTCTTGTAGGCCAACAAAGGATCGCGTCATATCTTTAGGGTACAACACATTTGCAGTAAAACAGTCAAATCTGGTCTGCACTCGCCAAAATTGAGTCAATAGCAACGCATACCAACATACCCCATACCTCAAGACCCGTGTCCCAGCCTCTTTCAGTAAGCCTTGAGGCCAACCAGGAAGTTAGAATCGCATGAAAAGCCAACGGGATTTTTCCACTGACTTTTGGATTATTGCAGAATGAACAAGAACACCACTTTTATGATTTTTGAAGTGTGAATGCAACCGTCTTGTTTAAGACACATAAAAGCTTCAAAATTCATGAGAGGGGTATTTATTGATGTATTTTATGTCGTAGAACAAAATCTCTTCCCACTTCCAGACGAGGGAACCGGAAGTGCTAAAATGCTAACTCATTTCCGGGATTTAGGACCCATCCCTGCACGACTCCATGGAGCCACTAACGGTTAAAAACTCAGTTTTTTGTTTTGTTTTTTCAATTTTGTTGTTGTTGTTGTTTTTTAATATTATTGTTATTATTATTAGGATTATTGTTTCTACATTGATATTGGCAGTTGTGAATGTGGGACCTTGACATTACCAATAAACTAGAAGTGCACTCAGAGAGCGCAGACCTCCACCAAGGCAGGTTTCATGTACGTCAGCTGTACGTCACGGAGCAGCATAGCGGACATAGTGGAGCATCGTAAAATCACTTCAGTGGAAGTGGTCAGAAACAAAATAAAACTCACCTAAAGCGTCGTTGTCACTCTTTGCAACAGTCATCAAGTGTGCCTTGGTTGAAGTAAACTGTAATGTCGCCATGTTTGATGAGGAAAGCTTGCAGAAGGAGAGAGGTTGCTGCGCATGTCTTAAAGCCTGTGGTGTTAATGCACAGGCTGAGCGGAGTTATTAAAAAAATTCCCGAAGCCGGATCATGATCCGGATCGCCACCAAAATCGAATGGATTGTTCATTGTGCCACACCCCACCCCTCCAAATAATTTCATTCAGATCCATCGCAGCCTTTTGGAGTAATCCTCCAAACGGACAAACAAACAAAGCAACAAAGCAACGCCGGTGAAAACATAACCTCCTTCCTAGGCCTTCGGCCTTGGCGGAGGTAATTAACCTCTACACATCAAGACCTTCTAGGAAATGCCCTGTTAGTGTTGATATTTGACCACTAGGGGTGCTACAAACAATTGTCACCTTTAAAATGTGTCTCAGGGTCTCTGGCGCAGCAGTAGCTCAGTCTGTAGGGACTTGGCTTGGGACCCGGAGGTTCACCGGTTGGGGTCGCCCCGCATGGACCAACTACGGAGTGTGGACTGGTAGCTGGAGAGGTGCCAGTTCGCCTCCTGGGCACTGCCGAGGTTTCCTTGAGTAAGGCACCAAAACCCCAACTTGTATAGGTCCTGTTTGTGCATATGTGTATGTATTTTAATGTGTAAAAATAACAACAATGTAAAAAAAATTTAATTTCCTCCCGGGGATCAATAAAGTATGTCTTCTCCTTCTTCTGTAAGATGAATTCATCTTTCTCTCTGCTGTTTGGGGCCTTCCATCGCCGTCACAACGGTGCACTGAAAACCTGAAGTCAGGCGTTCAAGCTGAGTCACTAATCCCCTGGACTAAAACACAAGAGGCAGATAGTCCCCCGCTGGCCTTAATCTTACATTGACTTTATATAAACTCACCTCAGATTGAGGCTGATGAGCGGTTACCACATCAGCTCTGCTCACAGCTCGGCTTTTCTCAGAAACTGCCCCATGTTCGTCCTCTCGGGCATCTCAGTGTCCAGCATCCGCTCAGCAGAGTTAAAACAGGCCGGTCGATAGCTAATCCGCTCTAAAGAGACTTACTCTGCTGCAGTACCTCACAGAAGATCACATCAACATGTAATGTGCTCCGATGAAAACTGTGTTTATTATCTAACAGTGGCCTGATATAACTACTGCTGACACAATAATCTCACCAAGTAAAAGTATTCAGTATTCAGACCTCTTCACTTTTTCCACATTTTGTTAGGTTGCTAAAATCTACTGATGGCAAGATGAAGCTTCATGAAGCTCTCCAGCAAATCGGTTCACAAAAGGGTTCATTTGATGAGGCTTCATCTGGGCTTCATGTGCACACCAAACCTACTATTGGTCTTGATTGATATAGATGTGAGGCAGTGGTTTAACAGTGAATGTGCTTGTGTAACTATAGGAAAATGATAGATGGGAGACTTTATTTGTTTTTATTCAGGAACAATAATTTCTCAACTGTGTTTCGACTTCGGCGACTTCAATTACATCACTGGTCTAAGACGATACAAGCCTCGATGCGCACTTCACAGAAAACTTACCTGACACACGTTCCGAAAGCCTCGGCACAACACGTAAAATCGCTACTAAAATCATTCAAATTCATGTTTTCCCTTCATCAACAGGATTTTAGAATTTTTTGCAAATTTATTGAACTGAAGTGTCACACAGACAGAAGTATTCGATCTTTGCTATGACAATTACAATTTAGCTCCCGTGCCTCCAATTTCTCTTGATCATCTTTGAGATGTGTCTGCAGCTTGATTGGAGTCCACCTGCAGTAAATTCAACTGATTGGACTTGATTTGGAGAGGCACACACACACCTGTCTGTAGAAGGTCTAGAACAATGCATACCAGAGCAAACACCAGCTGCCTGGCTGCAGAGCTCAGAGACAGGACTGTGTTAAGGCACAGATCTGGGGAAAGCTTCAAAATAAATTCTGCTGCACTGAAGGTTCCCAGGAGCTCGGTGGCCTCCATGACTCTTCAATGAAAGAAGTTTGGAACAACAACCAAGACTCTTCCTGGAGCAATCTGTGGAGAAGGGACTTCATAATAAGAGAGTTGCCCAGAAACCTGATGGTAACTCTGGCTGAGCTCCAGAGATCCTGTGTGGAGAAACTTCCAGAAGGACAACCATCACTGCAACACTCCACCGATCTGGGCTTAATGGCAGACTTTTAGTGGCCATACAGAAGCCTCTCCTCAGTGAAAGACACATGAAAGCTTGGAAAATAAAGCACGTGAAAGGACTCTCAACTGTGAACTGTTCTGCCTCAAATCTAAGCGCCATGTCTGGAGGAAACAAGGCACAACACCATCCCAACAAGCATGGTGGAGGAAGAGGCAGCATCATGCTGTTGGGGTGTTTTTCAGTGGCAAGAAGGGTTGAGTGGAAAGCTGAATGGGGTAAAGTACAGATATCCTTATTAATGAAACCCTGGACCAGAGCACTCATACAGGACCTCCAGACTGGGCCAACGGTTCACCTCTAAAGATGCTTCAACTACTGTAAGTACTGAGTTAAGGGATAGTTTAGGACGGGTGTTTTGGAGTGGGGTTGTATGAGGTACTTAACTATACCAGTGGGCAACCTCTGGTTCTGAGAAGTGAAGCCAATGCTGAGGTGCCTTAAACTTGCATTCTTTCTAACAGCCAGCAGGGGGCGACTCCTTTGGTTGCTAAAAGAAGTCTGATTGTATAGAAGTCTATGATAAAATGAGCCTACTTCTCACTTGATTTAATACCTCAGTAAAAATTGTAAACATGAGTTTATGGTCTCAATTGCTAGTTTCAAGTCTTCTTCAATACAGCATGATGTTCATTTAGTAAATTATGGTCCCATTTAGAGTCAAATAGACCATAAAGCAGGGGATGCTTTAGGGCGGGGCTGCCTTGTGATTGACAGGTCGCTACCACGGCGTTGTCCTTGTTTTCGTCTTACAACTTTAACCCTTTCACAGTGTGTTTTCAGTTCATGAAAGTTAACTATAACCATTTTGGTCGCCCAAAATTGTCTTTATTCAGCTTTCGGTTGTACTTAGCTCCACCCTCTCGTGTCACTTCTGGTTGCAAAAAAACAAGATGGTGACGGCCGAAATGACGAATTCGAGGCTTCGAAACAGCAGTCCACCCCTCATGTATGTCTCTTGGAACAATTTGACGTACAGCCCAATTTTTTTTTACACTTCTATAGTCTTAGTTATGTGAAAGAACAACACAAGAGAAATGTACTAGAAAGATATTAGACAAATATAGATATTAAACCTACAGTATTTGCAGATTCTATGAGTTACAGTTTTGTTAGATTAGAACATAATTTATTAACTATTATACTGTAGATTTAGATATTTAAATATTCTTTGTTGGACTATGAAGCCTTTTTATATATATATATATATATATATATATATCAGGATGATTTAAATGAATGAATCTGAAAACATATCACGGACCCCTCTTTGAGAATCACTGTTAAGTTGATATGCCAACTTGTTGCTTATCCATCTGTTGTCCACATCCGCTTTAAATTGCGTTATACTCCAAATGTGCAATGACATTATTGACGTCACTGTCTGACTTACCCAGACTCCACTAAACCACAAAGAAAAAACACCTGATAGAAAGTAAAAACACAAACTTCCTGTTTTACAGCGAGGACCGGAAAAACACCCAGCATGCCCAATGAAACAACCACTGTGTAATCATGGTCTCCTATTTCATAACAGATTAAAGTATGCATTACACAATTCATGCAGAATACATTAAGACCATCTGCTCTGTCCTCGAGCAGAGACACATTTAGCTCTAATCCCATATTGATCTCAACTGTAAATCCACATATAAAAGTGATGGAAGAGAAGAGTAACTGACTGGTTTACTGAAAGTTGGCAAGATGAATGCGTATTTATCAGTCCACTCTTCATTAAAGGGGTAGTGCACACTTCAATGTGTTTTTGAGCTGTAAACTAAATGATAAGACTGTGATGAAACCCATCAGTGCTTTTGTTGACATTTCTTACCAAATTTATAAAAAATCTGCATTTCATGGGTTGAAAATGGCTTAACATACTATTGTGTTGACTATTTACGACTTTTCTATGTCATTAAATGTATATTAAATAATTTTTACACCTCTAATCGGAGCTCTCGTTGAGCAGCTCCTGCCTCACACATCCACGACCCCTCTCTCTCTTTCTAACACTTTTCTAAATGATGCCCTGGGTGGAGTTGGGCTCTGACCTGGAAGTGAAGCTACATAATTAAAGCTGCATTTTTCCACGTCAACTTTTTCGCTTCAGGCTCTTTATACGTTTGCCTGACTAACAACTCGAGTATTTACCATCAATCAGGAAGCTGCATAATGGCGGCAAAACTGGTTAAAGTTGATTCATATTTCCTGCTTTTTACTATACAGTGAGCTGCCTGCTTTACGGAGGTCTGAGAGCATTTTTATTGTTAAATATCTAGTTATCATAAGGGGTGTAACGATACATATATCGATTCAATGATCAACGATCCAACATCACAGATGCAAAGTGAAAACATCGATACATATCATCTTTAAGATGCACATTCATTTTATTAATTCCCATGGCACGTGTGTCACCATGTCCGTCCAAGTGGACCTCCATCCTACAGAGCCCAGTAAATTTGTCAAATCATATTTTAGTTGCTTCTTGTGAGTTAATATAAATGTAACCGATTGTGTTAAATGGGCATAATGATATCGTCTCATATCAATCGCAGGTCCCTGAATTTAATCAAATGGAAATTGTTTTGAGGTAGACTTTGTGATATTAGCAAATATTGTATCGTTGTCCCAAAACAATCAATATAATATTGTATTATTGTCCAAAAAATTGATATTTTGTATCATTGTCCAAAAAAAATCTATGTTGTATAGTTGTCAAAAAAATTCTGTTATAATTGTCCAAAAAAAATCAATATAGTATATATTTGTAAAAAAAAAAAATCAATATAATATTGTATAGTTGTCAAAAAAAATCAATATAATATTGTATAGTTGTCAAAAAAATCTATATGTTGGATCGTTGTCCAAAGAAAATCAAATATGCGTATGAAACTTGTGTTTTACACCCCTAGTTATTATCATTATGGATTTTTTTAGGAGTCTGTTCACACTGATACAGGCTAATAAAAATAACACATTTTGCAATTAAGTGAAAATATTAAACCATGATTGGCTAATTAGGCCTAAAAAAAAAAAAAAAAAAAATGTATTTGAAAGTCTACCTTTGCAGTGTCTGCTTGGATTCTGTCCCTTGGACAAATATATTTCATGACCTGTTTTACACCTTTTGAAGTGGGTAGAAACAGACTGATTTTTTTATAACTACTCTGTTGTTGCTCAGTTTATCTCAATCACTTCACGACTGAAACGTAATAAATAATACTTGTTTTGACCGTGAATAAAGTATATAAAGTATAAATAAAGTAGAGCATTTTGAGCTTGTTACAGCCAAACACTACAACACTGAGCATGTAAAAGAGTTCATTTGAAACTGATAAAAACAAATAAATAACGAAAGAATCAAGTCAATAATTCATCATCTGGATTTATTTTAAGAAACAACACAAACAAACCTGAAGACTCACATTCGTTCTCACACACAAAACTCAAAGCGTGAAGGAGGGGGGAGGGGGGTGGGGGGGTGGGGGTGGGGGGGCACAGCGTCACTACTTGTC
>CAKAKR010004358.1:0-29193 GCA_916700685.1 Adelosebastes latens | reverse complement strand
AAGTCATGTGTGGAGCTAATCCACTCATGTCTTCTGTCTCAGAAAGTTCACAACTCTGCCCATTTAAATGGAAATGACCTGGGAGAAGAGGAGTACAAGCCAATCTGCAGGTGAATGATTGGATGCACATGAGCAATATTTCCATTGGGATCACCTTGCTACTTATGTACTATGTGCCCCGTTCGACTATCGTGGCCGATCTTGCACCACAACAAAAAGGGCAGCGTCACCAGTGACACGCAGAGATATCTTAAGTGGTATAAATAGCACATAAGCCCTTGTGGCATTGTTGTCTCTGCCTGAAGACGTGTTGGAGTGCATGTTGAATAGTTCATGCCAAAGGCCTGAGGCCATGAGTCAATCAGTGTCTCTGTCTTGGAGCTCATATGGCAGCAGCCAGCTCTGACATGTTAATTAGTGATGACTTTCCCTTCTGGCTGCAGTGCGAGACAGCTACAGCAAAGGTGAGGCACTGCAGGGAAATATGCAGGAAACTTCCTAGAGCTCATCTCGGTTTTTGATCTGCTGGGATCGTTGTTATCATTGTTCAGTTTCATTTAAGAAGATGAAAGCGGAGTGCCTCTGACATATGCAATCCTGACAGCATCTTAACAAGGCACAGTTCTTCTGTGAGAGTTTGACTTCGTACTCACATTACAGTTTGGAATAACTTCTTTTCTTTCACTTCATGGTGATGTTTGAATATACTGTAGACCAACCCGGTCTCACTCCCAACTTGTCAAATACCGCCAATTGGTAAATGCCCCTCGGCATCGAAAACCAACGCACGGAGGTACCCTTTAGCAACAGTACGTGACGAACTAGGCTTTCAACTAACTCCATTGTAAACGTATTAGTAAACGTAAAAGTGTGAGTGTCAGCTAAGGGTGGGCGGGAGGAGTGGTAGATGGGTCAAACAAACACAAGACTTTCAACCAAGAGACTGGTGTTTGTGTCACATGTGAAACTAAAAGTAACATTGACTTCTTTTGTCACGTCAGTCATTAATCACGTGAACTCATCGGTATCGTCAGTCTCATGAGTCACTATACGTGAGTCGCTAGTCTGTGAAGTTAACGTCAACCATGATCGTTTCCTAACACTAACTAAGTGGTTGTGTTGCCTAAACGTAACTTCCTGTGAAAACTGAAGTTTATTTTGAAAAGACACTCTGCATGTAACAAGTGTATATTAACACGCCGTCCCTGGTCCGTCCAAAAGTAACGTAAGAGGGGTACCCCGTGCTTCGGTCTCCGATGCCGAGAGGCACTGACCACGTGGCGGTATTTGACGAGTTGGGAGTGAAAGACAAGTATTACTTTTTAAGATATAGCTACAACAATCTTAATAGTTGAATCTGACCATTGTCCTTCAATGTAGCGTCCAAATCATAGACTGTATATAAGAAGTGGACGTAGTCACCGTGATGTCACCCATTGGTTTGTGGACTGCCGTTTTGAGGCCTCAAATTCGGCATTTTGGCCATCGCCATCTTGGTTTTTGGTCGTCGCCATCTTGGTTATTTGCAGCCAAAAGTGACACGAGAGGGTGGAGCTAAGTACACCTAAGCGCTCAATAAGACATTTTAGGCGACCAAAATGTTACAATGATCTTTCATGAACTGAAAACACACTGTGAAAGGGTTAAACTCCCAGGACGGACAACGCCGTGGTAGCGACCTGTTAATCACAAGGTAGCCACACCCTAAAGCATACCCTGCTTTATGGTCTATTTGACTCTAAATGGGACCATAATTTACTAAATGAACATCGTGCTGTATTGAGGAAGACTTGAAACTAGCGAATGAGACCATAAACTAATGTTTACAATGTTTACTGAGGTAATAAACCAAGTGAGAAGTAGGCTCATTTTCTATACATACTTCTATACAATCAGACTTCTTGGTGAGCAGCCTTCATCTGAATGAATGAGCTGCTATGTTTAGACACCTTATCATGTTCAATGTCATATCTTCTCAGTCAGTGAATCCAAACATGAATTCTTTTACATCTGGAAATGGATGATTTCTCATGGAGAGATCTGTTACCAGAGCTTCCCTGTGCAAACCACTGATGGCAGTGAGCTCCTCAGAGAGTGCATGCCGCTCATTTTAATAAAGGCCTCAAGCCACGCACGAACAAAACTCAAAAGCTCCAGACATGCTGACCTTTTATCATACAGTCATTTTTTTTCCTTGTGCTCTTAAAGGGGGAGAATGTAAAAGCCCTTGAGACCAACAGGAATTAGCTCTTAATTAAAGCAAGCTGCACATCACATTGTCCAGTCCCTGTGGCAGTAAACGTTGTTAGTTGCACAGGTAGCAGAATTGTACCCTTACAGTTCTTGTTGATACCCTCAAATGAAGGAAAGTCCGTGGTTTGCCGATGGCATGATTCAAGACAGGGATTATCCTCCCACCCACGCTGACTGAAAGGTCAACCAAGCAATATTTCTGACATGAGATTTTACGATTGCGCCTGTCAGTTGTATCCTCTTTATCATGCCTTCATTATGCCAGTAGCCTTGGCACATGAGACATGATTTTCAGACAATGGATCTCCTTTGTGGCTTGTGAGTGTAAATCTGTCATTCATGTTCAAGCATCTCACCAGGGCAAAGACACATATCGTTCCACTGGGTAATAAGGACAACTCCAATGACAAGGTATGTTTGTGTGCTACTGTACTGTATGCGTAGGCACGTCCATGTACTGTACATGTGTAGTCTGCATTCCGGTGTTGACGGTGAATACACTATTCTCTCCGCAACGTGGCTCCCTGCTGCTCCAAAAGGCTGCAGTCCAAGGGCACGACTGAATAACGCAGCAAAATGTAGCCAAGCGGATTACTGAGGTTCAAATGTGATCGTGAATGCACGATAGCGTGTAGTGAAAAATCTGCAAGGCACGTCATTATAAAACACAAAGTCGTTTCCAACTGTGCAACCATGTAGGATTCAAACTGTGTTATGACTGACATGAATTTAAAGCAACTCAAGCTTGCAAATATGGCATCAGTGCATCAAAAGTAACCCAGAGGTTGAAGAATGGAGTTTAGTTTTATTCAAGTTATTAAGATGTGGGTCAGGCGCCACATAGAGTGGATGTTACAGGGTACTTTAAAGGTCTTGCAGATTATTTGAATTTCATACGGTATAATGAGGTGTTCATTAATACGGTAGCACCCGCAGTCCCTGCATATCAGTAAGTGTAACAAAGGTAAGCAAGCACTAAGCATTCAGATATTCTAAATAACAAAACAAGATAGAGGCAAAGATACCACAATGGGAAGCTGAAGCTTGGCGTATACTTATTATATTCATATCATGGCAAATCAACAAATCAGGCTCTGTATAAATCATCATCTTTTGTCAATAAAGACAAAAGATTCATGACTGCTGTTGCCTGAAGCAGAAGTATTGTTCGTGGTAAAATATTCTAACCTCAAGGTTCACTTTTCCAGACTTTTTAACTGTATCCCACGCTCTTCTTCTGCGACTGGAACTAGCTCAGGTGTCATCGCATGACTTTAGTCACATGGTAACAAAGTGGTCATACTGTATGTGACGAAGGCCGTTAGATATAAGGTCGTAATGTGTAGAAAAAGCTGGTGAGAGAATTTTAATTTTAGAATATTTTACTAAAGATATGTGTTCCCGAGGTCAAGGATGAATATAAATACTCACATGTGTGTTGTTGCTATGGTTACCTCAACTTACCTACAGTTTATTTGATTTATGATTCAATTGTTGACCCACATGTTTGAGGGTTACCAGAATGTTTATTGGCCACCATCCAGCCAACCAGGAAAAAGTATTGTTAACGGAAATGCAGTAAATAATTAAATCACACACCCTATTTTAACTGGATTTTACAGTTATGTTGCCAAACATTGAACATTACACCATTTGTTTAACATCATATTCCAAAACCAAGGGCTTCAATCATTTTCCACAAAAATGTTGGAACCTGGCTGCAGGGATTTGATCCCATTCAGCCACAAGAGCATTAGTGAGGTCCAACACTGATGTTGGGTGTTGTATGGGGTTGCCATAACAGTTTCCATAAAGTTAAAAGCACACTGTTGTCTAAAACATAATTGTATATAGCATTGCTTTTCCTTAAAGGAGCTAAATTCTATATTCAGAGCATCTATTGCCTCCACAGCAAAAGTGCTAACAGTGCAAACACCTGCAACACACACAGTGCTGACAGAGCTAACAGTGTTAACCTGTGGGGCTACCGGACGGTGGGTGGTGCTACGCTTTTGCGACAACGCCGTTGGTCGGGACGGCGTTATCAGCCAACCCGATCTTGCGGGAGGGTGTATAAATAATACGACATTACAAGGACATTCTGCATGTCATGAGTAGGCATTTTAGCCTTTTTGCGTGTTATTTATAAGCAGTCTGTCTCACTTTTTATTCTACATCATTAGCTCTGATCGTAGTATATTTACGCGGATGCATTTACACTGCAGTCAGTACAGACTATATGGCGTACAAATGACACGGCAAAAGCAAGATTGCTGTTCTTATCGCACACTTTTGCCTTGTTCATTATCATTCATACCCCTATTGTGCGACCGGGCTGTATCAGCTGTAACCTCCGTATGAGAGCAGTGCAGAGCGGCGGCCACGAGCTAGCCAGGGGGGCAAGCTCACATGCATTAAAAAGCATGCCTGGACGGCACGGCGATGTAAACAAAGCAAAGATTTTTTTCAAATACCCCAGACCAATACACAAAAAGCTATAAATAATTGTGTCCATATGTATAAATGTACAGTATGTTTCATATGAAACTATCCTTGAGTATCTTTTTTGGTAACATTGGCAGCCAATTACAGTTGCATTGCAAGTTATTACAATACAATGACTATGCAATGAGTCTCACACATGCTGCTGTGCTTTGTATCTGATGAATAATGTAGAGCAATCTCACCAAACTACTGTCAGGAGTGTGTCCGGTGCAGATTTAAAGTCTATGCACATTATTCAGTTTTTTTTATTTGTCTGAGCCATCCTAAACCCATTAACATTTATTATATTTGTAGTGATTGAAATAGCAATTACATGTTTAATAAAATATGTGATGTCTATTGCATTTCATATAATATATTAATTTCTGAAACATTGCACCTTTACAGAAACAGTCAACAGTGAACCCACGGAAGTAGAAGTGTTGTGGGTTGTGTTGGTACTCAGCTGCACATTACAAATGCAAAAGATCAGGACAAACACACTAAATTTTTATTTTCACTTACTGCTTAGAAAATACGTGCCTCGCAGCATTTCCACAAACAATTCCAGATGGCACAACAGGCGAGTGAGAGGCATATTGCATTCAGAATTATATGCATCCCAGCCGCTGACAATCCCTCTGTTCCCGTTTTACTTTGTAAGTCATCTGGATCACTTGCTCATTTCATTTAAAATAGGTGGCATATGCTAGCACAAAAGCCGGTATAATATATGCAAAATACCACTGCGACATACATTGAAACATTCATGCATTCTGCATCATAAGCTCTGACTTTATACTCTGGTCAAAATTATTGTTGAAGGTCTGAGAAATGGAAAGTAAAACAATTCCAGTTTTATGGGGGGGAAGGAAAAAGATGTTGGCAAGTGTTCGCTGAGAGCTGTGGCGATGGCATGTCTGAAGAATGGAGATAAAATCGTTGGATTGTCAGATTGCCACCTGGTATAACATACGAGGGAGGAGATGAGCATGAAATCCTCATAAACCAAAATGCAGCAGTCTATCATCAAAGTGAGATGAGAAGGAAATGTTTCATGCAAGGTCACAGCGAAGCAAGTGTGACATTAAAAACAGCTCAAGACGTTAATTCACTCTAAATGTGCCATTTATATGCCATGGAAAGCCCACCTGACAATATATGCCTTGTAAAGCTTCGTGCAAAGGTCATTCGGAAGTTTCCCCGACGCCATTAGAAACTTTTAGGGGAATTACTTTATTAAAGTGTTGACAGAAGACATCAGAAAAACAGTCCTCAGAATGGTGCAGTGTCACTTTTGTCGAAAAGCATTTTAATATTTGAGCAGCTACTCGCAGAGACATGATGGAGTCTGATCACTATGCTCCGCCAACTGATGGATGGCTTCATTTCTGAAGCTACTTATTTTATTGCTGCCAGAACAATAAAGAGTCTGGATGTATAGTCATTTATGTGGGCAAGTTCTTTTCTGCTTTGCAGACATCCGCTTCTATAATTTGCTCGTATTGCATTGAGGTTGTGCTGCAAGCAGGCTGCGGAAAATTAGACTGAAATTTGTATTTTCTCTCATCCTCTGCATGGTGACTTGACTGGCTTTTCTCTCGCACTGATAAGGTTTTTGAGTCCCACCCGGGACTTGTTGATCTGCCGTGGCCAACGCATCAGCAGTGTTCAAAGACATTTAGCTGTGGGGGCAGTCAGGTGTGAGGGGTTTGGACCTGGGAAGTCTGATGTGTATGAGCAGCAAGACAATACCTGACCTTGGCCTCGCTGTGTGAGCTGCTTGGCAAGGAGTGTGCTCCACTGTGAATGCAAATTAAGAGGAGGAGCGCGGAACAGAACAAGCTACCTGGTACACCGAGTCACTGCACTCTGTAGTCGACTCCTTTAGCATGCAGCTCACTACTGTGCTGTGCTCTAATATCGCCCTTGTTTTCTGATTAAAGGATTTCAGTCCATAAAAGGATGTGAACAAGTGCATCATTCTGGCATTAAAACTGAGGCAGTAGGAGGACTGAATGAGTGATGTACACTGGGTTTCTTTTAATGGTTTTTCATCTGTTCTCTGTGGAGACGACTGCAGACTCTCTGTGGCACTCAGCAAAATTTGCCAGAGGGGCCACAGTGCATGTGAACCATTTGTCAACAGCCACACTCCATGCCCCAGTGCTGATGTGAGGTCTACATACAATACATACTGGATAATGCTTGACGTAACTCTTACTGTCTAAATGTAGTCCTCTATAATGCTGGATTTGCAACCGTTGTCACTCCCAAATTATCAAATACCTACGCTTGGTCAGTGCACCTTGGCTTCTGATACCAACGCACCAGGGCACCCTTTAGCGCCTGGGCTTTCAACTAACTCCAATGTAAACCCATCTGCATCAGTATTAGACGGTCATAGCAACTGACAGTATAAAAAGCGAGAAAGTTTGGATGAGTCAAACAAACATGGACTTTCACGCAGGAAACCGCTGTTCGTGTCCTGTGGGAAACCAAGTCAACGCTGACCTAATTTATCTTACTTTTTTTTAAGTAACATTATGTACTTAACTAGCTCCAGTTATGTATCCAAAAAATGTTGGCATTGGACGTTTTTGCAAACCACGGGATACGTTGAATGGCGACATTTCTGAACGAAAAATACTAATTGTATCACGCTTGCGGAAACGCAATGCCACGTGGTTAATGTTGTGAAATGATTCGTTAGGCTTAGGCAACAAAACTACTTGGTTAAGGTTAGAAAAAAGATCATGGTTTCAGTTGAAATAATAATGTAACAACATAACAATGTAATGTACCAACCGTAACAAAAACACTTTAGTTAGGTTTAGGAAACAACATGTTTGTGCTTAAAGCTACTGCATTTGTACAGTGACAAACGAAACTGAACTTTTCGAACACGTGACACGAACAAACAGCTGATTGTAACGTGACGCACGGGACACAAACAGCGGTCTCCTGAATGAAAGCCTGGTGTTTGTTGGACCCATCCACCTCCCCTCCCACTCGCCCGGTGTGTTTCTTTTCGATCTTTAAACTACGGCACTTGCTCTGACCGAATGCAAAAATATCGCCATTCAACATATCCCTGGTTTGCTGAAACGTACAATGCCAACATTTTTTCCTGGGGAATGAGCCGACGGAAACTGAGAAAAACTGATGCTAGAGGGGTTCCTTGAGCGTCATAGTTTGAAGTGTCGGGCCACTGACCAAGTATCGATATTTGACGAGTTGGGAGTGAGAACGTGTTGGAGTTTGTTTTGCTGTTCGAGCTCCTCATTTTAAAAGCCCATTTTTCATCCTAATATAAACCCACCTGACAATGCCTGATTGACAGCAGTAGCATGGCATACACCTGGCTACTCCTATTTAAGTATTTATCAGTTAAGAAAGTAAAAAAGAGAACTAGTTTCTTACCTCCCAGAAAAGGGGAGAGAAGTGGAGTTTTGTCTTGTTTTATTTGTTCAAGTAAGACCAGTTGTTCTTTCAGTCCATGAATGTTCATTACAGCTACTATATATGTCTACAGGACAACTACTGTATGAGATAAATGTCAGTGCTGTGTTGTGCTGTGGTGAGCTAACAACATGCAATAAACTCATTTGTTTGTGCGTGTGTGTGTGTGCTTGTGTGTGTTAGACTCATTTCAAAACGTGCAACTGTTCTTGCTACTGTTGTATATTTTATATTCTGCCAAGCCAGAGAGCTGTAATGGAATTGGGATCCTGCAACAAATCCTTCCAGTTGTAAACAACCAGATAGGTTGTTTTCCAGTGCATATAAAAAAAATAACAATATCTATGGTTAAACCATAGACTGTATATAAGAAGTGGACATAGTCATCATGACGTCACCCATTGGTTTGTGAACTGCAGTTTTGAAGCCCCGAGTTCGGCATTTTGACCCGTCGCAATCTTGGTTTTTGTACTTCGCTATTTTGGTTATTTGCAACCAGAAGTGACACACGAGGGTGGAGCTAAGTACAACCGAACACTGAATAAGACATTTTTTGGGTGACCAAAAATGTTATCATTAACTTTCATGAACTGAAAACACACTGTGAAAGGGTTAAAGTTGTAAGACGAAAACATGAACAACTCCAAGATAGGACAACACCGTGGTAGCGACCTGTCAATCACAAGGTAGCCACGCCCTAAAGCATACCCTGCATTATGGTCTATTTGACTCTAAATGGGACCATAATTTACTAAATGAACATCATGCTGTATTGAAGAAGACTTGAAACTAGCGATTGAGACCATAAACTCATGTTTACAATGTTTACTGAGGTAATAAATCAAGTAGGGTCATTTTCTCATAGACTTCTATACAATCAGACTTCTTTTTGCAACCAGAGGAGTCGCCCCCTGCAGGCTATTAGAAAGAACGCAGGTTTAAGGAACTTCAGCATTGGCTTCAATTTTGAGACCCAATGTTGATTAATGGTACGAGATGGAACATAAATAGTAGTCTCCAGTGTCGAAGTCACACAAGCCAGACCATGTACTTCAATTTCCTCCCTGACAACTTAAAGTCCCTGTGAAACGGTAGTTAGAGAGTCTTTAGCTTCTGTACAGTGACGTAAATCCTTCACATTTGATTGGACCGCTAAAAAGTGGGCGGGCTTAGCACAATACGGGGGATTATGGCTCCACACACCCCTCACTTGTTGCAAAAAGTTACAGATTGATTGATTGATGGATGGATGTCATGATATTATTGTTTGAAATTGGTTGGTACTAGCTTACATAAGCACACATCATATTTTGTTTTACAGGAAAAGATGATTGGATTTTAATATAAAAATATGAAGAAATTGATTTTTTGTAATATTTTTGCATACATTGTTAAATAGGTGCAGAATATGACCGAGGATGTGATCTAAAGGGGTTAAAAAGACATTTTTCACTTTTAAGTACACGGAAGCACGAAAAAGTCTCTTTAGGGTCTACTTCCTTAGTTTTACGTGAACTCCAGTGATAGTGAAAATGAAATTGAGCGCAGTATTACAGTGGTTGAATGCATCCAGTGTTGACACTGAGGGAGGACTTAATCTGCTGCTGAGGTGCTGCTTTCTCTTTGCAGCCTGTGTGTGAAGACAGGGTGTAACGCTGTGTCTACACAGGTGGCGTAGCATGAGCAGCACATTAGCAAAGCAGCAGCTTCAGTGCAGCAGCTTCAGTGCTCCATCTGTGTCTGTACAGGACACACTCAGGCACAGTGTTGAGTGTAGGTCACCCATGTTTTGGCAGCACTCAACAACCAATCATTGTAGTTGCGTGTGTAAAATGGAAGAAAGAAGCTGTGTCGACAGCTGGATTGATTAAAATAGAAGCGTAACTGTTCTGTCCTACGGACGACTGAAAAACACAGTTTAAACTCCTCCTGTGTAGACATGCCGCTAGAATAATAATGTCTCACCACTTCCAACTTTGCTACTGAATGTAGACATACTGTATGACATTTGAACAAACGACCAATGCTTGCATTTGTCTGGAGAGTACAGTTTTTTATAACATTAACATTTAACTTTTTTTTTTACATTAACATGGATACTTTTATGTGACCGCTGCTGTCATTTCTTACGCAGGATGAACATGGGATAAAAATAAATATAGGTTAATATGAGAAGCTGTTATTAATGAGCTTAAACATTAATGTAAATGCATTTAATTTGCAGTTAACTGTATGCCTTCAAATGCAGTTAAAACCAAAGACGTGCCAAAGTTTACTTGACTAATATAATGAGTCCAGATTAAGTCCAAACTTAATTCAAAGATTCTACACAGCCACACAGGTGTTTTCTGTTACCCTGGCTGATTAGTGATCTGCTTAGGTTGATGTTGGGTGGAGCTATGATGGGATACACATGAGGTCAATGGTGACATGACAGGAATGATGAAGATGTAATTCCTCCCACCCTTACAGGTGCAACAAAGCCCACACAATCTGAAGAAGAGGTCCAAACGGCCAAAGTAATTAAACTCACCTGTGTGCTGAAGCTCAGACAATCAGAAAAGGCTGAGCAACATTGTTCTGCTAGAAGCAAACAAGCTGAATTCATTCTCATAACATGTTTTTATAGGTTTCCTTTGCCAACCCGGTCTCACTCAAAGGCCGACATTACACAGACATTCCGGGTGTCATGAGGATGCATTTTAGCCTTTTCGCGTGCCACGGAAACGTTCACAGTTAGGTTTAGGGAGCAAAACCATTAACTTAGTTTCAGGCAAGAAAACCACTTAGTTAGGTTTAGAAAAAACATCACGGTTGGGCTTTAAATAAGTACGTAAACTAAGTAAATTACGTACGGAAACAACGTAACCCAGCTGCAGAAAACACGTCACTAAAAAACGTGACAGTCGTCACAAAAATAACTTACGAAACAAAACATCAGTCAACAACGGTTTCAAACACGGGTCTCCTGATTAAACGTCTGGTGTTTGTTGGACCCATCCACCTCCCTACCCGCCCACTAAATGTGATCTTTCTCACATTTAATACTATTATACTACATCACTAACTCTTACCATAGTATTTATACACGGATGCATTTACATTGCAGTCAGTACAGAATACATGGCGTACAAATGACACGCGGAAATCAAGAAAGGCATACTTATTGCCAGGGCGTCAAATAGTGACACTTTGTCACGGCCGTTGGCGTTAGATTCCGACGCACAAGGCATCCTTTTGCATCGGTATGTGGTTTTATTGCCTGAACCTAAGCACGTGTTTTTGTTTTCTTCACCACATTAAGCACGTGTTTACTGCAACCAAAAAGAGTGACGCCAAGGGGTCTGACAAAGCCTCAATATATGATGAATTGGGATGACGAAACACGTTGTTATTGCAAAGCTAAACGCCTTGCGCATTATCGTGGCATTCATACGCATTTTTGTGCAATCGCGCTGCCTTTGCACAGCTGAGGGAACTCGCTGTGTGGACTTTATATCGTCATGCATGCTGTGTCCCTTTACAAGGGGAGCATGAAGCCCTGTGTCTCTTACTCTCGTGTACTCTCGAGACGGTTGTGGCCTCAGAGAACTACTTAACTCTCAGTTTTAGCCTCTATTCATCACTATGCTGCTCTGGATTTATTCAACCATCTTTATTTTAGTCAGCGTACCTGAGGTTTTGAATTTGTCAATTACGGGCAGATTAAGGCATCCTGTTTTCATTTTTAGAGAATGTGATTAGAAGAAGCTTTAGACGATTCCTTATACTCTAAATGAAATGCAGTGTCGGCTACAATTTCTAATGTGCAAATTCAAGTTTATGACTCACTCCGTCAACATGGGAGAGAACAAAGAAGGAACACTGGTGAGATTCTAAAACCGTATTAAAAGATTATCATAGAATGGGAATGAATTTGCATGGAAACAACCGGTTGCAAAGTATTGATTATAATGTGGAATTAAGTTGGATTAGCGGCGGGATTTAGAGTTACACTTCCACATTAAAGGCACGCCCCTCGTCTTCAGGGACTAGATGTGGCATTTCTTTTTCACAAGGAAATATAAGTGTCCTGAATCCAAAGTATAACAACCAGCACTGGATGACATTTCTGCACATAGACGGGGCATAAAAGAGTTCATGGGAGCTTTACATTTAAAGTAGACAACGTGCTGACGATCACCAGGGGAAAAGAGGTCTTGTTCATGTTAGCACAGATTTACCACCAGCAAGGATAAGGGACTGTAAAGAGTTTGCAGGAGTGATGCTATGATACTTTCTTTCTTTCTTTACTTTCAGTTTAGGGGCTAAAGTCACTGCAGCATTGTGCCACAAATTGAGGTTCCTCATCGGTCAGTCTGTAGATAATTCAGTAGAATAAAGTTTTAATTAAATGGGATCTCAGAAGGCATACCAATCCATCTACAAAGACCTGAATTCATCTCACGTTTATGTACCATTGCAATTTTAATTTTGCATGACCATCGAAGTTTGCATTCCATTTCTTATTACACCATAGAGGTGCCTCTGAGGGTACCGCAGCAATTTTCACATTTTTAATATAGAACTGAGAAACCAGTGACGGCAGGGACATTTTAATGCATTACTCACCATCCGATTACAGGAGGACACAAGGAATATTTAAGTGACAATCACTTCTGGTGAATGTTTGTGTTTGTTTGTAGGGGGTGTACTGCATTCATGAACTGATGCTCATTCACCTCGTTAAAGCTGTGGAATTACAGTTATCTATCTGCTCAACACGTATGACATGATAGTACATGCAGTATATCTCCAATATATTACAATCAATATATATGTATGCAGTAAAAGCTGTAATCAATGCCGATTGTTCTTGTGTGATTTTGTCATGAATCAGCTGAGGTTGGTATACCCAACCCGGTCTCATAGGAAGGCATATTAATAGCTCAACATTACTCGGACATTCCGTGTGTCATGAGGACACATTTTAGGCTTTTCGCGTGTCAAGAAAATACAACAGTGGAGAGAAGGACATACTGTAGTTCCTGAGTAAAACAGTCAACCTCTCTGACTTTCACTCTGCAGACTTCAAGAAGACAATGCAGTTGCCATAGTGAGGAATATAATTGAAATTATATAAAAGGGAAGCACTGAGTTCACATGCATATTAACACAAGATATTGCATTAAATTTGGTACAGTGAGGCTGAGAGGTTGAAAAGTATAGATAATCCGAAGGATTTTCATTTTATATGTAATTTTCAGGCCTTTAATAAAGCAGCAATGCATAGCTGGTGGCATGTGAAGGCAATAAGTGGGCAGTAGTGGTGATTTACAGTAAACATATACAGTAGAAGCCCTGCAGCAGTAGCCTCTTTTTTAAAAGGCAAAACATTAAGACAACAAAAAATCTAATAAAAATGCTTTGCTTATTATAAAATATGCAGACACTTTAGAATTAAATTTGGGAACAGTATTGGTTTTGGATAAGGATGTGATTCATAGGTTCCATTACTGCTGTGGAACCAACCCGCATAAACACTGTAAAGTATGTAAATGAGTTCACTTTTTAAACACTTTTGCCAAGATATCCAGTAATATGCTGAAAATATATACATGCCATTTAAATAAAAGTTATAATCTACAAAACCAAAACTCTTTAGGTGCATTTCTTCTTATTACAAAGCAATGAATCATGGAGTTTGATGATTTAAATCATAAACTAGCAAGTAATTCCTGCTTCATGTCTGCAATTCAGGTAGGACAGAAGCGGTACATAAATGTCTCTTTTTTTCCCCCAAAGCCTGTGTCATCATAACCAGTTTCAGATAGTGCTTTGAAACTGAATAACTTCCACATTCACAGACTGCTTTCGTCTGTCCACGATTAATTCAAACATCTCTGCTTCCACTGTCATTGTAAATACATTCAGTTCCACTCTGCCACTGCAGCAATGGTGGCGGTGCTTGAGAACGCAACACATAAATCAGCCCCCCGGATTCGTCCATAAACTACAAAACACTATCACGTTGTAACCTCAGACCTGTAACCTCTAAAACCTTCTTGAAGTGGGTCATCCACTTCAGTGACAGTCATCGTATTTTAACATTACATATGTCATCTCAGATTGTACTTTGTAGTAGATTAATGTACTGAATTTAGGGTCTGACAGCAGAGACGTTGGGTTCACTGTTGTTCAATGTTCAAGTGCTCTCTAAATGTAGTACTTCCAGTGCTACACTTAGAGACAATAGAGACAAATAGAGAAAGAGGCTTTTTTATTTAATTTGATGGGCCAAGGTACAGTCTGAAGAGATGAGTTTTCGGTCTGTGATGGAAGATGTGCCGAGTTTCTGCTGTACTGATGCCAATGGAGAGTTCGTCCCACTATTGTGGAGCCAGAACGGCAAACAGTCATGACTTTGTAGAGCGCTATGGGCCCCTATGGGTCTGTACTATTCATGTTTTGTGTTTCCTGTTTTATTTTGTTACTCTATCACTGCACTTCCTGCCTTTTTGTGTTTTCCCGCCAGTTTTGAATGTCTGCCCCGCCCTCATTAGTTTCACCTGTCCCCCGTTAGCCCTGCAGTCACCAGACCTCCGGCTCACCTGTTCTCACTCCCCCGAACAGTCTGTCTTTACAAATACCTGCCTAATTCCTCTGTTCTTTGTCGGATTGTCTCAATGGGCAACCTTCAGTTCTGAGAAGTGAAGTCAATGAGGAAGTGCCTTAATCCTGCATTATTTCTAATAGCCAGCAGGGGGCGACTCCTCTGGTTGCAAAAAGAAGTCTGATTGTATAGAAGTCTATGAGAAAATGAGCCTACTTCTCACTTGATTTATTACCTCAGTAAACATTGTAAACATGAATTTATGGTCTCGATCACTAGTTTCAAGTCTTCTTCAATACAGCATGATGTTCCTTTAGTAAATTATGGTCCCATTTAGAGTCAAATAGACTAAGCTTCAAAACGGCAGTCCATAAAACAAACGTGTTTTGCTGCGCAGAGACGTGAATATTACACACCTGGATGAACACGCTTTGCTGTGAGACTGGGCTGCATGGTGACTACGTCCACTTATTATATACAGTTATGGTTTGGCTTCATCTTTTGTTTGGAGTTCTCTTCACCTGTTTGTCCGTGACCTTTCCTGCTGTTTCCTGTCTGTCGTTTGAACTTGAAGCCACTTCTATTAAATCTTCACATTGTTTCTGCTGCCTTTTCATCTTTTATCTATCTGAGTCCTTCCCCTGCTGCCTGCCCTCCAAACTGTGACATCATGGTATAAACGTAGCGAATTAATTCATATTTCACTTATAAATAACACCTTGAAATTCAAAGTTGCGAGGTTATGGGGTTGTTGATGTGAAGACAAAAATAATTTATGCAAGGGTAGCCTCTGGTGCTCACTCTCTCCATTCATGCTGCACATCCTGTCCTTAAGAGACAATAAAATACAAACGACTGAATGGAAAATACATCATTTGAAAGGAAACAAAATATTTAAAAACTGGTAGAGAATACTCTAGCCTTGCGGCTTAACTGGATTGAATCTTCCCCCAAGGTACATGTGCTCTTAACACTGATTTGCTTTCTTTTCAGGATGATGGTGAATTTGTTTTTAAGTATTTGCGCGTCACAGGCCAGAGAAGTTATTAACTTTGAATCACGGAGGGGCCAGAGGGGCTCATCTTCCCCATAAGTGGAAATGGATTAACTATATTGTATTACAGAAACAGAAACTATTGATGATGAACAAAAATACAGCTGAAAAAAAAATCACAAAGGTCAAAATATACGGCAATGAAATCACACCAAATATTCAACAATATTCCCCAACATTGCACTGAAATATATTCCTTGCTGAACTCCAGCAAGTCATACCATCCAAACAATAAACACAAACTTGCCACTGGTAAATGGCGCTTCAGTTGCTGTTTCTATGCGGCATGTGAGGCTTCATATTATTCACCACTACTCAGCCGACATGATGCTACTAGTTGCATGTATTGTATTGTTTAATCCATGGGTGTATGTGTGATTTTGGGTGAATACGTTATCAGAACCTATGTGCTTATGAGGTGGACTCATCTGTAGTTGTTGTTTTTTGGCCACTTGGGGGCAATAAGCTATAAACGCTATATTGACTAATTCTGACCTTATTATTGTAAATGTGCTCACAAACTGTTTCCTAGTATGTACACATCCAGCAGACGGCAATATTAGCATTTATTTGGTATCAAGTTTCTGGCCACCTGGCAAATGCAAGTAAAATTTCTCATTTAAAGGGCCAGTGTGTAGCATTTAGGGGGATTTATTGGCAAAAAGGGAATATGATATTAACAAGTATGTGTTCTTTAATGTATAATGACCTGAAAATAAGAATCGTTGTGTTTTCGTTACCTTAGTATGAGCAGGAAGCGGGTCCTCTTCACGGAGCCGGCCGCAATGTTTCTACAGTAGCCCAGAATGGACAAACCAAACACTGGCTCGAGATAAGGCCATTCGCATTTTCACGTTTTGCGTCAGCCACTCTAGTTCTCCTACACACCTGACACGCAGGAGAAGTTTCTGTTGGTTGCAATCTGCAACCTCACCGCTAGATAGCGCCATACACACTGCACCTTTAAGCTCTGTTTTGGTCTCCACCAACTATCTGGCTCCTTAGCTTGCTGGATGATCCAATATGATCACCAACTTGTCCGTCTGACTTTTGACGCCTTTCACATTAGACATTTGATTTAATACAAAATGATTAGGGCAGCTTTAATTTTGTCATCATGATGGTGAGAATCGACCACAGCAAGTTCTGTAAAAGTTTGAGTATCTCAAAGTGTGCATGTTCACATTTACTGTTTAAAGTAGCTCTAATGTAGTCTACAACTGCAGGTATATGGACAGAAAACAGTAAGTAAGTACAGTACAGTAAGTACAATACAATGTACTGTACTCTGCACAGTAGGCTATTTCAGTGGCAAACAACGTGACTGGCAGTGTTGACCTGGTAATTAAACTGCACATTATAAATACTCTCTTTGACACAAAAGTTTTTGAAAGTGTTCGAAAGTTAAACTGTTGACAGACTTGCTTTGTTTTGATTACAGCGTGCTATCATTGTCTCCTCACACAAAGAGACAAAGCTCTTAATGAAGCCTGAGCAGAGGAGATAGATCCAGCGTCAACACTTAAACAACTTTTCAAAGTAATTATTCTGCCCTAATTAGATAGGAACCTGGTTCCACACATAGAAACAATTCAGGTGAGAATTAATAATTTGATGTTATGCATCACGCTTCTAAAAGAATTTAATTTTGGTAGATAAACATCCAGTCATATAATTTGCAATGGGAATAGATTGAAATCCCTTTTTCACAGTGAAATGATGTTGGCAGCTGATACAGGGCAGCAAGGTAAGATAAGCACGTCCAGAAGACTGCTCTGCTGATAAACTTGGCCTCCGTGTGCCATTGAATTTCAGGTCACACACACTTTTTGCTTTGACCCACTGAGCTGCTTTTTCATGGAGTGAAAGCTCCCCGAGCGCAGGTGTAAAATAAGCAACAAAAAAGTGGTAAGGGCTCCTTCAAAACAGTAAAACTGTGAAAGTGGTGCTACACCAGGTAACACCACATAAGTGGACGTAGTCACCGTGACACCATATGACACAATCACAGCAGGAAGTTTGATGAGCTAATATCAGTAATAAAGGCCTTGGTGAGTTTTTTGATGTGAGATGTAATTTCCTGTCTTTATCTTTATTTGTTACAGCTGTAGTCAGCGCCTGTCTGCCAGTCTGACCCGCTCTCTATCTCGTCTTCATTCTCTGAAAACCGCTGCTCCTCCATACATGTCAATGTGACACACAAATTATAAGAAACACCTTTCAATACAGTGCAATCCAATGCAACACCCCCACAGGGTACAGCCTCAGAAGTACCAAAGCACACAAAGGAGTGAAGTAGTATAGTCTCCGGTGTACAGGTAGAGGTGGTTTCTCGGAGGTGTGAGATTCACATCAGGGCAGTGGACGAGCTGACGTCCCTTCTGTCACTCCTGTGTGTGAGGGACAGGGATTATGACTTATATGTGAAACACACAGGGGATTTTTTCTTTTCACAGGTAGTCATTTGGTTTCCAGGACTCCACACCCACCTCTACTGAATTTCAACATGTCACATAATTGCTGAAGCAGTAAGAAGTACCAGCTTCATGCTTCAAAAGAACTTGAATAATAGGCTAATCTCTAACCTCTCTTATACATCTGTACAGCTTTGGTACAACAGATGTTGCCTAGGAACAATGTGTTTAACGATCATGCAAACACCCTCCATCATCATTAATTTAGGAAGGTTGGGATTTCTTAATCTATTTTGTAAAGTGAAAGGGAAATGTAACTTTTTTTCACGCAGGACCCGAACAGTGTTCGGTAACACTTCATTTTACAGGTCTGCAAATTTCATGGTAATAAGGTGATAATTAGCAAGTAACCTATTTGAAATTTCTTTGGAATTACTGCCAAATTACCCCAATATTTACCTCAAAATGTATTGATTGATATGTTTTATTTCTATGTCTGCTGATAAATAGATAATAATTAGCAAATAAGTTATTTGAAATTTCTTTAAAACATTCCCTTAATCATGACATCAGCTACCAGGTTACCTTTGTGTAGACAATAAGTCACACAATGGTGAGATTTGTGCCTGATCAGAAGTGTCCTCTATTAGTTTTGGTTTTCCAGCTGCTTCTCAAGCCTAAGGGCCCTATTTTAACCATTATATGCTATTTTAGCATATAATTATTAAATAATGTTTATAATAATTAATTAATAAGTAATTTTTGATAAATTTTGAGGTAAATATTGAGGTTATTTGGCAGTAATTCCAAAGAAATTTCGAATAGGTTACTTGCTAATTATCACCCAATTACCATGAAATTTGTGGACCTGTAAAATGAAGTGTTACCCAGTGGTCTCGGACTGTAGTTAAAAGTCCTGTGTTTGTTTTCAGTTGGATACTTTCATAATCTAGTTTACTCTCTGGTTTCTCTAAAGTTGCCCACCCCTGCTTCAAGTGTAGGCTGGGTGAGGGAGTGAAAAGCAGAGGAAGTGATCTCAGGTGGTGTTAAATTGACAAAAACTGCTATAGTTGGCCACAGCAGCAGATATCCTGAAAACAACATCAAGGCACACTCAATGTTGGAGTTACGTATGACTTTTTATTTGTGAGAGCTCAGTGCTCCATCTGATGTGCAGCAGTCAACCCTGTTTCAGTACACCCTAGTGTTACCTACCTTAGCCAAGAGTATTTGAAACGTGCTGTTCATGGGTGGCTCGACTACATTAGGTGGAACAGAACAGTACAGGCAAATTGATATGAGCTCTGATTCAGTGACAGCAACTCATTTGGAAGCATCAGAAATCTCAGCAGGAGGAGCAGCTCCTGTAGATACCGGAGGGGAAGCAGATAGGAAATATTTTATGCTACAGCATGTACTTACCCGCTGTGTAACATGTTGTAGTCCATTAACCAAAGGAATAAGACAATACAGAGTTGTGTTTCTCAGGTTGCGCTGGCTGTTCTCAGGTCATGACATGAGGCATTTTACTGTAATCATCTCACATTTGGGCATTTCCCCAAATAAATATGGGAGTTTATCTATGTGTATTTTTATTATATTGGGAAAATGTTCATATTTCAGGGCCCCATATTTGGGGCATGAGGGGAGGATATGTAGTCCTGACTCTACTTCTTCTCCATTACACTGGGAGCAGAGCTGTCTGTGCCGGGCCCAGCAGTCACGAAAATCAATTCTTATGTAATCCACATAATTGTGAACTGGGAAGAGGTCGGGCTGGATGGGTGGGTAAAAAAAAAACAGGAGACCGGTGTTTGTACCCCGTGTGAAACAAGAAGTCAACGTTGATTTATTTGTCACGTAACTTCCGTACTTAAGTTACGTCACTTCTGGAGTTATTTTAACCCAAACCACGATCTTTTCCTAAACCTAACTAAGTAGTTTTATTTTTGAAAGACTGGAGCGGAAACTGACACGTGCTTCATGTGTTGCTGGACATTCGTAGGAAAACGTACGAAAAATACGTAGTTGAAAGTCGTGCTGAGCGACCCGAAAAAAAGAGGGAAATTTGTGTCCACGGATATACACGAACCAAATAGATGAAATTTCGTGACTATTTCTCAAACTGCCTTGAGACCGTGTTGGGTATCGAGGTCCCGCCCACACACCCACCAGAGCCAATCGCAATCCAAGCACGGCCGCAGCTTGATAACTTGAGAGAAACACAGCTGTCAATCATAAGGTCTCCCCCCCTTTTTATAGCATCAAATAACTAATTAAAACCAAACTTATCAGAAAATGAACTCTTGAACATACATCAGTGTGATGAGAACTACCTAAAACGACAGAAACCATCTTTGTACTTTGACTTTTTAGTTTGGCTCATCCGCTAACATGTAGGGGGCGGGGTTTATGATTTATACTTCAGCCAGCCAGCAGGAATTGATCCAGATGTTTTGGCTTCACTTCTGGGGAGCTGTCATGTCGTCCATCTTTATATTCAGTCTATGGATGTAATCCAATGAAAATTTCAAAATCTATCTAATATAATAATCTAGTGTATTCTGATCCTCACTAGTGAACTTTGGCCTTCCCTGCAGCTTTCATAAGGATCCACAACAATAGATGAATTCCAATGGGACGGCAACAATGCAGTATCTTTACACAGCTGTCAAAAAATAGATCTCAGAAATGACCATAGAGACTGTAATACGACCTTGTTGCTGAGAGTTTTGTTTTTCATATGCACCACCTTATCCATAATTTGAGTTGATTTCTCGCTCGCAGTAACACAGTGGCCCACAAGGTGAATGGAAAAACAAGCAGCGTTCTGGAGAACACAGTAAACATTAATGTGATATGACACTCTATGAAAAATGTTTACTTTGCCAGGGTTGAATAATGGTCCTTATATTATGTACTGGGATGTTTGTGTAATTCATTTAATCAGCGCATGCTTGGTCTTTTCTTCAGGCCATTACAGAGGATTACAGATTACCTTTACCAGCTGTAAACTGGGGCGTCATTCAGCATTCAATGCATTTAAATCAAGTCATTCTAATGTATCACGGCCAGCCTGTTCAGAATAGTAACTGTTTATAATGGAGCAGATATTCTCTATTCATGAAGTTGCTCGTTATTGATTGTTGCAGCCTGCAGTGTTCCAGCGGTGGAGCTGATGCAGGAGACCAATATTAGGCTGAGAGAGGACCCGAGGAGGCTCTATTAAGTCCCCAAAGTCACGCTCGCTTTTCGGAAGGGGAGAGTTCAGTTTAATTAGAGAAGCTTAATGCCGTTTTTCATGAGGCCTGGAGGGGCTGCTCTCCTCCTCCCTCTGCATATTCATGATTCCCGTTTTTTGTTCGAAGGACCAAAAAGGAACATCCAGATCACAGCTCTGAGAGGTTGGTTGTAGAAGCCAGTCCCCTGCATAGAGGTACAATGCTGATTCATCTCAGCATCTCACCAAAACACGAAGCGTACAATGACATCCAAGCCTTGTCTATTTATGCTTGTCTTTGTACTGCACATATAAATCTAATAACTCACTAATTGTTTATCCAATATTAACATTGCAAGTCAGTGGCAGACTCAGGCTGTCTGAGGGGCAGGGGCGAAAAAAGGGCACCAACTGCGTGCAGTGGGACACCACTGGTAGCCTATGTGGCACTGCATGATGTTTTCTTAATGTTAAGGCCACCCTAGAGAGAACTTCATCACATTTTCTCTACAGGAAGGGCACCCTGGAGGGCAGTTCATCACATTTTCTCTACTGGAAGGGCATCCTAGAGGGCACTTGATCTCGTTTTCTCCACTGGAAGGGCACTTCATCACGTTTTCTATACTCAAAGGGCACCCTCGAGGGTTCTTCATTACATTTTCTCTACTAGAAGGTTACCCTAGGGCAGTTCATTACATTTTCTCTACTGGAGAAAACAACAAAATATGATGAAGTGCCCCCCTCTCCAGAGCCAGTGTTTGGTTTGCTGTTTGTCCCACTCCATATGTAGATATAAATGGCTCATTCTAAGGTAACGAAAACACAACTATTCTTATTTTCAGGCGATTATGCACTAAAAAAATTATACTTATTGATATTTTATTCTAATTTCTGCCAATAGATCGCCCTAAATGCTACACACTGTTCCTTTAAGTACAATTCTGAGGTACTTACATATACTTTACTTGGATATTTCCATTTTATGCTACTTTATACTTCTACTCCACTACATGTCATAGGGAAATATTATACTTTTTACTCCACTACATTTGTCTGACTGCTGTAGTTACTCGTTACCTTTCAGATTTTATACAAGAAAATATATGATGATCTTTTATAAGGCAATACATTGTTAGAGATTAAACCAGGGATTCCCAACCTTTCTGCTTGTGACCTCATTGTCTTGTTAAACTTCAGACGTCTATGACTTGTTAGCAGCTCCATCAACGAGATCAGAGGGTTTCATTTATATAATAGTTTGAGGCCTGAAGAGGTAAAATTATCCAGTATTTCACAACAGAGGACAAGACCAGAGAAAGTAAAAAAAAAAAAATGAATACAAATGTATGTATCAGGACTTTAATAATGTCACGACCCCTCAGATTAATCTTGTGACCCTTCGGAGGGGGCCCAATCCCCAGTTGGGAACCACTGGACCAAACCACCTAACTATAATTTATAAAGTAGATTAAACTAGACACACCTCGACCAGCTACAGCAGTGAAATGCTGCTTACACACTGATGGATACATAATTTAATGTCTCATAATATGGGCCACTTTTATGCAGAACCAGTACTTTAACTTTTGATATTTTAAGTACATTAGGCTGATAATACACTTGAGTATGATTTTCTATCATTTTTGTTGTATTTTTACACTTTTTAATTGCTTATTTTATTTAAATAAAGGATCTTTCTTCTACCTATAGTTAGGCTTGTATATGTCAAACAGGAACAGAATCTCAACTATCCCAATAAATCTTCCCATATTTCAATTTCGCCTTGAAATATGTCAAACACAAATAAAAACATCCACAGGGGCAGCTACCTCCAGCAATAATTCATAAAAGACACCTGAACAACCACAGTTGTTTTCCAAACCGATTAATGCCAAACTATCAGACTGATGGCGGAGTCGCATGAGGAGCGACTGTCACAACCTTACCCCAAAATAGACAGTTTCATTACCATAAGAGAAACCAGTCGATGTGGAGCCGAAGCCAGAGGGGGTTGCCACATGTCAGGCACATGACAGCTCGGACGTGATTCTAATTGTTTTCAATGATTCTGTTGGATTTTAATCATCACAGAAGTGCACCGAGAGGAGGGAACAAATGTGTGTTTTCTTTCCAGACTTGCCAGTTTTGGAAAGTCAGGTCGCCGCTGTGGGACAAAGACTCAGACTTGGGGAAATATTTGCACATCCAAAGTGGTTATCTAAGTGCACCAGTGTCAAGGTGGTCATAAATTGAGGAAACACACCACTCTTGCCTAAACTCTACTTGAGCAGGCATGCAATGTTTTAGTGTTCCCCACAGAGTGCAAGGCCTGCAGCACTGAAACATTAGTTTTAGAGTAAAATAGTGCTCAAGTGAAGAACTTTGTTTTTAAGCACAGATACCCAGAGTCTGCTATGAATCATTTAGATTGTATTTACATCCTCTAGCTTGTTGTCTACATCCATAAAACGTTTATAAATTGATAAGATATTTATAGCTTGATATACAGCTAGACATGCCAAAAGCATCCATTCTTTCCATCTGTCTTCCATCGTATAAAACATCATAATGTACATGCCTTATCTTTGAAGTCATATAATTAAAAATAGAATCACAAGCTGCATTCAAAACCTCACTGACGCTTTGAATACTACAACATGCGTCTTAGCTCAAACCAATCTCATGACATTAGGTTTAGGCAACAAAAACACTATTTTAGGAAAAACATCATGGTTGGGCTTAAAATAACAACATAAACTAAGGAAAACACGTCACAAACGTCACTACAAAATAATTCAACGACACTTCGGGACACAAACCTGTTGTTTTTTATTTCAGTACCCATGTTAACGGGTTGGAGGCTGCGTGTCAGCTGCGTTTCTTCTAGAGATTCGTGGTCTTGCCTATTTTTTCCTTGTGCCGCTCGCGGTTCACGGCAAAAATAGACGGTGAAAGTGTTCTTTTGACAGTGACATCATACCAGCAACATTACTGCAGTTTCAATATCTAGATAGCTGTACAATATGTCAGAGACATAAAAAAAAGTAAATATTTATTTTTAACTCAACACTTCCTGCTTCTGTTTCAAAATAAAAACCCTCAAGCTTTTTTTTTTTTTCCGTTGACAGAATTCCTTTAATTGTCAACACAAGGCTTTTATTCTGAAATATTTACAGGACAGTGTTGTACAAAATGCAGTGACTTGCACGACAATTTTTACTATTATTTACAAATGAGCACATGCTTTTTAAACTTTTCTGTCTAAAATAAATATAAATTACATTTTTAAAAATGAAATCGTCATTTTGAAAGGCAAACTCTATATAGAAAGAAATGGCTGACAGCAGCAGCGCTGCAGCAGAACCGCTGCCAGTGTGGACACCTCACACGGTCACACCTCAGTCTGGCCTGGGCGTAAACAGTATCATTTTTTATTCAATGTCACTAACTCTGAGCGTGGCATATTTATGCAGATGTGTTTGCATTGCAGTCAGTGCAAACTACATGGCATACACATGACAAGTCAAAAGCAGGAAAGGCGATGTTATTGCACTGCACTTGGAATGACTTCCAAATTACTGTCATTCATACGCCATTTGGTGAGACCGGGCTGCATAGCTTGCTCCTCTTTCCAATAATGTCCTTCATATTTGTATTCAGAGGATATATTTCAGAGGCTAACATGAATGGCTGTCAAAGAGAGTCGCTATCAAAGAGACTTTTTGCTCCCCATCATTGCACCAAGAGAGAGGGCTTTGCCCTGCAAGTTACTGTCCTTTTCATCTTGGTGTGAAGGTTTTGTATGCACTCTGCCATCAGAGCTTTTAACAAGAGGCCAGTCGGCACCACGCTCTGTCACCGCTCTTTATTGTTTCACATGAAGTGGCAAAGTCCTTCACCAAACAGCATGGGAATTGCAGACAGTGCCTCCAGGTCCCTGAGGAGGTCATTACGACAGGGATGAGCGGCTCGGAAGCACTGTAAGACGGACAGCAGAGTGACAGCAGGGGAGGACAGGACACAATGTGGAGGGAAAAATATAAATTGGAATGTGCTGAGTTGAAATGGATCAGCTTTCTGTTCAAGAAGAAACTTTTGACAGTTTGGGATCTTGCTTGTATCAGCAGCAATCCTCCAGTTGAGCAAATATGAATAGAATATCTCTCTGAAACTCCAAACCTATAAAAATGTAAATCACTGCAAGTCGGTTTCTTTCTATTTAAAGTATAAATGTGTAACATTTCTTGTATGATTATATGATTTATAGAATACAAACGTATTACTCATTGATGAAATGTTTTACATTTGCTTTGGTAAATATCAAGTAGATCTCGAGTAGGTAGAAAAATACAGGAAATTCTGCCATTAGTTGTTCGTTTGGAATAAATAATAACTGATCTGGGTAGTTGGTGTTAGCACTTTCAGTCACCATAGTGTTAAAAGACATCACTTACAACACTGTTTGATTGACAGATGATCTCTGAAAAGTGCAGTGCAGAACCACCATTACAGTATATGATTGGCATATTGGAAAACGATGTAAAAACGCATGGAATATAAAATTGAGCACTCCATCTTTGCTGGCAGACGCCTTATCTGTACTATAGTATATATTCTGTATCAGCTCTTCATTGAAGCCACATGATGCCCAAGTCTCCATGTTTTTTAAGGTTACACACTGCCCTCAGTTGAAATTTGCTGTGTTGTGCATCGTTTTAGACACATTTTGCCAAAATTCAAACAGGCAAGGCGCCAGGGGAGGATGAGATTCCCCCTGAAATGCTGAAGGCTCTGGACATTGTTGGACTGTCTTGGCTGACACGCCTCTGCAGTGTCGTGTAGAAGTCGGGAAAGTACCTGTGGAGTGGCAGACCGGGGAGGTTGTTCCCATTTTTTAAAAGGGGAACCGGAGGGTGTCCTCCAATTATGGAATATCACACTGCTCAGCCTCCCCGGGAAAGTTCATTCCAGGTTGCGTAAAATGAGGCTCTAACCGATTGTTGAACCTCATTTCCAGGAGGAGCACTGCAGATCCGCCCTTGCCGTGGAACAGTGGACCAGGTCTTTACCCTTTCAGGGCTGTTGCAGGGGTCATGGGAGTTTGCCCATCCAGTCTATATGTGTTTTGTGGACTTAGAGAAGGTTTACATTATGACCGTGTCCCCCGGGGAGTCCTGTTGGGGGTACTGTGGGAGTATGGGGTACTAGGACCGATGCTACGACCGATCCGCTCCTTGTATAACCAAAGTTTCCAGTGGGTGTTGGCCTTCGCCAGGTGATATTCATGGATAGGATCTCAAGGAGTAGATGCAGATGATGTGGTTCTGTTGGCTTCATCAGACCGTGACCTCCAGCACACACTAGGGTGGTTTGCAGCCAAGTGTGAAACAGTTGGGATGAGAGTCAGTACCTCCAACCTCAAAACGCTGAACTGACTGACTGACAGACAGACGTTGCCATCCCTAAAGTCACACCGCCAGCAAGGCTAATAAAAGTAAATACTGTTAACACGTTATGTAAAAACAACAATTATTAGATTACTTGCAGAATCAACTTAAAGTTCAAGTTAACTTGTTATGAAAGAACCGGAGTTGCAAATACTGTAACTGCATCACATCCACAATGCTGCTTTTTACTCTATTTTGCTAAAGTTAACTCAATAGTTTAAGTTAAAGCAATACTTCAGCATACTCAAGTTGCCTTGTGTGGATATTGTTGGACTAACGAATGAAAAAATATTGAGTTTGGCAGAATCATCTTGTATCAGCATTCTGTCTCTTCAGTGTTTTGTCAAAACTGTGGTAACGCCAGCCGTCGTCTGAATTTTGTTTCGCTTAAAGTAGTACTCTTATGGTAAGGATGGCCTCTAAGCGAGGCAAAGGTCCTGAAAGATACATATATGTGTTTTTAATGTATTACTATGTGTTCGAAATGTATGACCTTATAATTAGAGAATATTCAAGTTTTTTTCTTGTAATATTAACCCTCCGGTTATGTAATTTTATTTCATTTTTTCTACCTACAATGGCCCTATATGCCTTCGTATGGAAGGCCCTTCAGATATTAAATATTCATTCTTTAATCTCAAACTTGCTCCCTATCTTATTAGGCTTTGGGCAGCTTTCTCTGGGGAAGCCTCTGGTACCAGAGATACATTAATGCTTGAAATATTCCTGATTTTCTCCAAACCAAGCCCTGAAGTGCTGTTAAAACGTACCAGCTACTGCAGAGGACAGGTACAACTGTGTGCTTGTAGAGTGTAAAAAAAAGGAGAAAAAAACAGTTTCCTTTAGGGGGGCTGCATTTTTAATAAAACTCATTTATTAGTTGGGTTGTAATTACGTGGAAACTCCCAGTCGACTCACATAGAGGTTTCATGAAAATAAGCCGTATTAAACCACTAATTAGTCTCTGTATGTGTGCGTTTTTTTGGATCGTGAATACAATCAATATTTATTTATTCTGTGAGACCTGGGGAGAGCAGAGGGTACCAAAACTCATATAACCCACTTAATAGGAAACTTACTATTGATTTGAAGGCAGTATACATGTTGTGGCTCCCAGTGATATCACACAGGACGGCACACTGGCTCACGTCCTCAGGGCGGCTCCTGGCAAGTCCAGTCCAGAGGAAACACCAGAGGTGACTGAGCTACTACAGTCAGAGCAGCAGGGAAAGCCCTGCCTGAGGTGATCTGACCAGCAGCAGCTGTGTTATCTCACATGCTTTTTATTCTTGCTGTGTTTCATCTGCATTATCTTTGTTCTTCTTTCATTTTTCTTTTCATTACATTGTTTATTTCTGAACTATTCTGTGTCATTTTGTTATGACAGAAATACGTTTTTATTTTATAACAAACCATCGATCTACATGCAAAGGGTTGCCTTTGTTTCATGGACTTGAAGGAGTATCCTCATGCTTGCCGGCCTGCCAACCTGTCATGGCTGTCAGATTACGTCCTGGGTGCCCTGGCCTGCAGTTACAGTATATGGAATTGAATTGTGCTGCAGGGATTTGGTGAGGTGAGATTGCTCTGCGAGTCTGGAGCCACAGTCGGGCTGCTTGATACCGTTATGCCTCCATTTTACCATTTCAGAACTGCTCAGAGAGTGTGAGTGTTTTCCGTGTATGAGCAGTAGATTGTGTTGATAGAGGTTAGATTAGACAGACAGGCAGACAGATACGCAGCCTTGTTTTCAGCAGGAAATTACAGAGTGCTGGGCTGTTGTTGACAGCTATGTTTTAAAATAGCCCCTATATGAAGATAGACAAAAGCAATAATTGAATATTAAAGGTGTCTGTGGGTGGGTTGTAAGTGCGTGTATGTTTGTGTGTATGGAGGACCCATTTGTTTTAATTTACCCAGACTAATGAAATTCTTCTGGGGTCAGGAGTCACGTCAGACAGCGACTAATTTCAACTTTCAGTTAGATAACTGCCTTCAGACAAGAATTCATTAAAAACAACATAATTGATATGTATTAAAAGTGAATTCCTGTACATTCGTTTTAACCAACCAGTATGGTTAGTGAGTGGACCCATGGAAGACCTACCTGAACCCAATGAGAAGGACAAGAACTTCTCCACAAGCAACCAAAAATCAGACTGAATTCCTAATTTTCTTTAATGGACAAATATGTACATATCATCTGTACACCATTCTCATGAACGCCATATCTCTGGAGGGAATTCCTTCAAATTTAGCACAAATTT
>CAKAKR010004356.1:13467-35098 GCA_916700685.1 Adelosebastes latens | reverse complement strand
GACCGCACGTTACCGCAATACGATAACGTTTCCTGTCCATGACAGAGTTAGCATGCAGCTTTAGCCGTGATGTCTAGCTCTGCTTTTCCTGCAATGTGTGAAACCCAAAGTGTTTCCATACATTACTGGATGTGTAGTGTTAACCACATTGGATTTAATATGTGAGGGTTCAGGTCTTATCCACGCAGACCCTCCGCCGTTTTCTGCTTTCTGCGGTTTGTTTTGGTTGACGGATACAGAACGGATATGACATCACTTTACTCGGACTACAACAATAAAAGCAGTAACTTCCTTCTACCTCCGCATAGACTCAAATGAAGCAAATATATCGATTCTGGCATTAAAAAGATCAATTTCAAAATTGTAAAAAAAAGTGGGTGAATTGTCCTCCCCCCCCAACACACTCTGTCTCTACTACATCATCTGACTTCTGCTTCTGCTCTCTCATAATTACTACGGTCAATAGAGGTCGCTGTCGTGTTCTTTTATACCTTCTTTCTGTGATCTACCATGTGAATAGATGACAAAACCTAATATTGGGTGTAGTAGGCCCCTATTGACCCACATCTATGGGACTTATTGAGACTGATAACGCCTATTTAATAGCCTGACAACAGTCTTATCTGCCGTGTCATCAGACTATGCAACTGTATCTTAAGTTAAAGTATATTCGTTTGACATTGATTATTCTTTTTTTCTGCTCACGACGCCATTATAGTTCTGAGATTATCTGCATTTATTTGACTAATAGAACTGTTTTCAGTCTGCAGCATGGTGCTATATATAGTTTCAGCACAGGCCTGGTACTCGATGGCAGCGTGACATCACACCATTCCTCAGTGCTCCAGAGGAAGTCTGAGAAGTGTAAATTAATCATGGAAATGAAAAAATGAAAAGCCAGTACGTATTTGTTGCATTTTAAAAGAATCAAGCACACACTGCAAAAAGATGCCTTAGTGCTTAATGCAATTACAACGCTGCCTCGTCAGTCCATTACGGTGGATTTATCATTCACATACTGCTTAGATAATCATCCAAGCCTATTGTGCATATCTTAGGTTACCATGTAATATCCATATTACAAAGCTACACTTATGTTTGGATAGAAAAAAACAAATAATGTATATTAATCACATTACCATGACCGAACATTTTAATATATGGAAACACTCAATAACGAGTCAGAAACATTAAAAGTCAGTCAGAGACAGTGTATTTAACCAACTCGTAAGGCTTAATTAGCTAGCTTAGCTTAATTAGCTAGCTAACTACAGTGATGAAATCTGCCAGATACGGCTGTGTTTTGTCCAGAAAAATTACTGACTAGAAATGAGAAACCTGCCTACCTTTTTCTGAAAACAAGGAGCCATTGTTTAAAAAAAGATACTCTGAATTTTGAGAGGGAATTGAAAATGCTTGTGATGTGCGAGAACCATAGACTGTGTAGCCTATAAGAAGTAGACTTAGTCACCGTGACGTCACCCAATGGTTTGTGAACTGCTGTTTTGAAGCCTCGAGTTCGGCATTTTGGCCGTCGCCATCTTGGTTTTTTGGAACCAGAAGTGACACGAGAGGGTGAAGCTAAGTACAAACGAACGCCGAATAAGACATTTTTAGGCAACCAGAATGTTACAACATAAGACGAAAACAAGGACAACTCCCAGATCGGACAATACCGTGGTAGCGACCTGTCAATCAAAAGGTAGCCACACCCTAAAGCATCCCCTGCTTTATGGTCTATTTGACTCTAAATGGGACCATAATTTACTAAACAAACATCATGCTGTATTGAAGAAGACTTGAAACTATCGATTGAGACCATAAACGCATGTTCACAATGTCTACTGAGGTAATAAATCAAGTGAGAAGTAGGCTCATTTCCTCATAGACTT
Source organism: Adelosebastes latens (assembly GCA_916700685.1). Lineage (NCBI taxonomy): Eukaryota > Metazoa > Chordata > Actinopteri > Perciformes > Sebastidae > Adelosebastes > Adelosebastes latens. Next base: position 33,206 of record CAKAKR010004356.1, on the reverse strand, counting down.
CTATACAATCTGACTTCTTTTTGCAACCAGAGGAGTCGCCCCCTGCTGGCTATTAGAAAGAATGCAAGTTTAAGGCACTTCTGCACTGGCTTCACTTTTCATTAACAGAGGTTGCCTCCTGGCAATAACGGAAAACTTAAAAAGAAAAGTGAAACTGACTGTAGCTGATCCAGTTAATAATATAACAGAGAAATTAAGGTATTTGATCACATTACACACAAAAATCCTGTAAATCCACTCTTACTATAAACGGTAACCTATTTCTACCAGAGATATTACCGACTGCCTCTCGTGGACCTCATGCTTTGAAGAAAGTATATCCTGCTATTCTATTTGCAGTAATGTTATGGCCCTGTGTCAGTCCTTTGAAATCAACCCATCACATAATCAGCAGGCGGCATCCCATGACTTCAAGCGTATGGGGGAAACTGACTTTAAAGATTGCTTTAATGTGTTTGCTTCTCACACTGCCTTTCATGTGGCTGATATGGAAGCAAACAGTCAGGCCCACCAATGAGCTCAGCTCCACACAAGTCTGGGGGGGTGCCTGCCCCCTACCCGTACCCACCCACCTATGCCGTGTTGCAACCCTCCATCTGACATTATTTTATAATAGAAAGAAACAAATATTTTGTTTTGTATGTGGATGGTAAATGGACTTGCATTTTTATAGCGCTTTTCTAGTCTTCCAACCACTCAAAGTGCTTTACACTCCATGTCAGCATTCACATTGCATGGTATCCATTGCATTGCATGGCAGCCTCTGCCGTCAGTGTATGCTGACATGCTGCCGTCAAGATCTAATCTATATACTCATTCACACACCGATGGCTAAGCCTTTGGGAGCAATTTGGGGTTAAGTGGACACTTTGACATGTGACTGGAGCAGCCGGGGATCAAACCACCAACCTTCCGATTGGTGGACGACCTGCTCTATCCCCTGAACCACAGTTGCCCTATCGTACCAGCGACCTCGTTCCATAGAGGGACTGTGTAGGCGACCTGTGATTGGTCAAAGTCTCCCGTCAGAGCCATGAGGAGGTGCAGAAATCTAGTTTTCTCTCGGAACACTTGAATTACAATATGCTGAAAGGTTATTATGGAATTTTTGCCCAATGATGCCAAAAAATTGTTGCCTATTGAAGCTTTAATTGTTATTTATTATTAAAATAATAAATCGTACACCAGCAACTTGGTAAAAAAATCTTCAAAATTAGCAGGAATTACAATTCAAGTGTAAACCTTTTTAATGCAGCCACAAATTGGTGTTTATATATATAATTTATATATACAGTATATAGACCATATACTGTATATGTGAAGGCTAAATATGTTAAAGTTGACTCTTTTAATGTCTGACACGGACGCTTCTGGTTTCACCCGGCGCCCACAGGGCTTCAGACTCCACGTTCATTAGGTGCTGCTGCACACAATCCAGCGAGTAGAGACTAAACAAAGCAAGCAGCAAGGTTTGCCATTTTTGTAGCACTCCCTTGTGAAGCACACACACACATGCGCGCACATAGACACAGCATGCTCAATTATGTGCGCTGCCCCCGGCCATTTTCAGACAGGGTTATCCATTACAACGTCTCTGCAGTGACCGGGCCTAATTACGCCGCTGTGGAGAGTCTCTCTGCTACACAGTGGGTGTGTATGTATGCGGACACAGACACAGTAGTGTGTGTGTGTGCGATTGTAGCCTGTGAATGACTCCACATCTCCTGGTTGGTTCCGCAATTACCCAAACTCTAGCCAAACTAACTGGCATGCCCACGTGTAGTCGGTCAAAGTATTGTTTGGGGTTCACACACACACACACGCTGACGGACGCACTTTGCTTGAATCCAATCATGCTCCTTCCCTCCTTTAGCCGGCTGCCAGTGATTCACATATTCTGTCTTTCATGTCCAACTAATAGGCTCTTGGCCATCTTTGAGGCCCTCCATGGTATTTACAAAGGTCTGCTGAGCTGGACGGCTTGATACCTCTGGGCAGCATAGAATGGCGCATGTAAACACTCACATACGCACACACACACTAATATCCTTACACTCAGCTTGGTGTGGTATAACAGCATAAAAGTAAGTGGTATTTTCTCTGTGTGGTTTGTAATGGTTGGCTGCACTGCAGATGACAGCTGTGGTCCAGAAAGACACTCCTGCTGGTTAGACTTAGTTGTATTTAATGACTGTCCTTCAGAATGAGTTTTTAAGTATTGCTCATTATAAGGGCTGCAATTTATGTATTTTCTAAGGCTGTGAATCAAATAAAAGATTTAATCGCATGATTGTCCATAGTTAATCACGATTAATCGCAAATTAATCACTCATTTTATATCTGTTCAAAATGTACCTTAAAGGGAGATTTGTCAAGCATTTAATACTCTTAATTTAATACTCTTATCAACATGGGAGTGGACAAATATGCTGCTTTATACAAAGGTATGTATATAATTATTATTGGAAATTAATTAACAACACAAAACAATGACAAATATTGTCCAGAAACCCTCACAGGTACTGCATTTAGCATAAAAAATATGCTCAAATCATAACATGTCAAACTCAAGCCCAACAGACAACAACAGCTGTCAGTGTGTCAGTGTGCTGACTTGACTATGACTTGCCCCCAAAACTGCATGTGATTGTCATAAAGTGGGCATGTCTGTAAAGAGGAGACTCGTGGGTACCCATAGAACCCATTTACATTCACTGATCTGGAGGTCAGAGGTCAAGAGACCCCTTTGAAAATGGACATGCCAGTTTTTCCTCACCAAAATATTGCTTAAGTTTGGAGCGTTATTTAGCCTCCTTAGCGGCAAGCTAGTATGACATGTATCACCTTCCCACTGCCCAAGAAAAAGAATTGCACCGGGGCCAATCACAATTATGTCACGCTGCTACAGTACAGACTGCATGCATGCGGCCCAAATGACACAAAAGCAAGAAAAGCATTCTTATTGCACGCTAAATGCCTTGCTCATTATCGTGGCATTCATACGCCTTGTCGCGCAGACGGGCTGCACCAAACCACAAAAATCTAAATAACATGTATTGTATCTAATTTGTGAGCTTTAGAGGGGCTGGTAAGTGTGTTAACTTTAGGGAAAGCCAGGCTTGTTGTTTCTACTGCTTCCAGTCTTTATGCTAAGCTAAGCTAACTGCCTCCTATCGATCTTCTCATCCAAGGCTGAAAGCGAATAAGCGTATTTTCTCAAGTGTTCCTACAACTATTCTTTTAAAGAAATCATTTCTGTATGTTAAAATGAAGTCCATATACAAACAAATTAAAAATAAAGTGGATATTTTCCATACCAGGACTCTGCAGAACGCTGAGAGTTTGCTCTTCAGACAGTGAGCAGCAAAGCACCTTAATGCAGAACGGAGTCCCAGACATTTCGTAGCTGAGACATGCTGAGGAAGTTGGACTGATAGGCTGTGGATGAGGCCGCTCAGAGCTGTGCTTAACTGTCCCCCGGGTGGATTTGTGCCTGCAGCTGGCTGGGCTGCTTAGAGAGGAACAGTTTGGCCAGAGAGGATGCAGCTCAATATTGGAGCTCCATAGCCCCGAACATGACATGGTATCAGTGATGAGGGCATGCTGCGTATCCAGCTGAATTGCTACTAGAGGGATGCTTTAACCATGAAACCGCTCAGTGCTGAAGCTGGAACTCCAGACAAGGGATTAGTGATGAGTATATGTTGCATATCAAATCACCTTTTGACTGGAGGGATGATTTACCCAGCAGTACATTTACACTCAGACATTTCCTTGTTGCTTTTCCCAGGGTTCTAGGCTTCGCTTGTTTTCTCTGCAGTTCTACTGCAGTGGCCATTTTGCCTTCTATCCAGTATATTTCCAGTTAAATGTCTTCAGGATCTCAAAATGGTGTAGGAGGAAATGACCATGCATGTGAGAACTGGTTTAAACAAAAATGGCATCATAGGCGAGAAAATCTAATGCACCGGCAACATCCTCCAACAACCTCTGTAGAGCCGTTGCACATTAATGTATAAAGGGTATTGACTCTTAACAGCCTACGGATTAGTTATACAGGTCTAATTTACTCATCATCCTTTAGCCCACATAGCGTATAACTAATGTATTTGTGCTAGACTATACAGTAAATCGAACCCACACATGTAGAAAGTCTGCCATGAAATGAAACAGATTTAATAAGCTGCCATAGTGTTTTGAAAACAGGCCCAGATAAAATGTTCATTAAACGTCAGCTCAGCTGGCTCATAAAAGAAGGTGTGCACAGTGTGTACTTGTGCTTTTCCTACTATGACAAGTCAAAATGTCTGCTGGGACATCTTGGGTCCCTAAAAATAAGTCATGAGGGGGAGAAAAAACACATACCTTCATACAATCGCACACCTTTAAACAAACCCCCAGGTCAGCTGAAATAACTACGTAAAAAACACAGGTAAAGTTGTTACCCAAACTGTCAATTGTAAACATCCATCACAGTTTACGGGCCAACTTTCTGGTTGGACTTTGACCTACTGCACTTACCGTAGATCATTTGTCCTGTGTTTTCCTACGAATGTCCAACACGTGACGCACGTGTCAATTTCCGCTCGTTACATGTATACAACCTTTTCAAAATAAACTTACGTCTTCACAGGAAACAACTTACTTAGAGGCAACAAAACTACTACTTACTTAGTTAGGTCTATGACTAGATCGACTTGGTTAGGTTAAGGCAACAAAAGTACTTAGATTTATGCAACAAAACTTCTTAGGTTTAGGAAAAGATATACTTGGTTAGGATAAGGCAACAAAACTACGTAGTTAGGTTTAGGAAAAGGTTGACTTGGTTAGGTTTAGGCAACAAAAGTACTTATTTTTAGGAAAAGTTATACTTGGTTAGGATTAGGCAACAAAACTACTTAGGTTTAGTAAAAGATTGACTCAGTTAGTTTTAGGCAACAAAACTACTTAGTTAGGTTCAGGCACACAAAACTACTTAGTTAGGTTTAGGAAAATATTGACTTGGTTAGGTTTAGGCAACAAAACTACTTAATGAGGTTTAGGAAAAGATCAACTCAGTTAAGTTTAGGACACAAAACTACTTAGTAAGGTTTAGGAAAAGATCAACTTAGTTAGGTTTAGGCAACACAACTGCTAAGTTAGGTTTTGGCAACAAAACTTCTAAATTAGGTTTAGGAAAAGGTCGTTGTTCGGCTTAAAATAACTCAGGTAGTGACTTTATTCAAGTACAACAGTTGAGGGACAAATAAATCAACGCTGACTTGTGGTTTCACACAGGACATGAACGCCGGTCTCCTGGGCAAAAGTCCAGTGTTTTTTGACCCACCTATCCATCCCGACCGCCTTCCCCGTTTGTCACTCTTTATACTTCCTGGTTCATAATTACATGGATTACATACGAATTGATTTTGTGGGATATGTGTGAGTTGTAGTGCATTACTTTTCGTAGGTGTAGCTACAAACGGTGTATGAGAACAGCCTGCAGCATTTTAGGTATGTTCACTTTCAGCTTTAGATCATTCGGCTGAAAGTCTGATTATCTGACTGTTCATGTTTCTGGCTTGTTGGACTCAGTTGTTGTGATGTCATCTCATCTTTCAACATTTCAGCAAGCACTTTGATGTGATTATAACCCATAGAAACCATAACCAATACCACCAGAAAGTTTTCTTTTCATGCACATTAAAAAGACAACTAATTTACTCACTGTGCATCATGGTATCACTTGCTCCCTTGTTCCAGAGCTTTTTACCATATCACAGTCTTCATCAGCAGATAGTGTGTGCTCAGTTGTCATTTAACTTTTGGTGACATCCAATATTCTGAACACCTCTACCACTTCTATGTTGATGTTGGCTTAAAAGGTGAGCTTTGCTGTTCATTAGAGAAGACTGTGTGATATAGTCAAAAAGCTTCAAAATGAGTAAGCGGACCTTGAGTTAAGACTGCTGTTTCCAAGGTCAAGATTATTCTGATTCCTACTAGTCCAAATGGACGGAATCAAAACAACTTTTTTATTGGACACTTTCCCAATTCCCTTGTTACCCATGATTTCATAATACTTTAATTCTGATTACATGCTTTGGTGCTTGTCTCATTAGATATTTAGCACTGATATAAGCAATTCATTTGTCATGTCATTCCCTCTAGATTAAATGTTATTGTTATCGTGCGCTCCTGATGAGATCAGATGCCTCGCTGTTGTCCTGAGTTGTACATCATGTCAAGCTCATTAGCTCAGTAGTTTCAGAAAGACAAACCCAGCCCGCGCCGCGAGTGAAATCTCCTACAAGTGAAGCTTAGCTGCAAATAGATTACAACCGAGGAGTTGTATTCCCAACGTCGGCTCTGATTAGCGACGCAAAGACGCCGCTCGTTCTGTTTTTAGAGAGAGTTGTTCCTGTGTGACAGCTCGGCGTCTCGGAGGAGGCTTGATGTGTCGTGTCCCTATTAGATGTGACACTTTCCGTGCCTGTTATTCTTTTTTTAATCTGCTGTGTCAAAGTCGTGCTCTCTCTTTGTTCCTCGTCTTTTCCTCAGTCTCTTTCGCCTGCGTCTCGCTCGTCTCTCTCTACTCTTTTCTCCCTTCCTTTTCTCTTTCTTTCTCTCTTTTCTACACGTATTAATGTGGCCGAGGTGTCGCCGGTGTGGCAGCCGGGCGAGAAGATGAAAAGATCCAGAACAGATTCAGACGGGGGTCTTTCACAGGCTAGCAGTTTTTTTTTTCCACCTCTGATTAATCGAATGTGATTTACTTTAAAATTCTGTGTAAGTTTTGGGAAAGTAGGCCAGGTGCCTCTTTTTCCCCGTCAGCTCCTTGTGCTGCTGTCTGGAGTCCTGAGGTGCTTTTCACATAGATTTTTTTTTGTTCTTAATGTAATGAGCTGTACTGAACCGAAACTGCAAGTTATTTGAAAATGATGCTCCTTTCTTCCCAGTTTGTACAACTAGTTTATCACACAAATCTGGTTTGAAAACAAAAAAGATTGTGTTAAGCTAAATGTATTATTTGGTATTTATATTGAATCAACACTTAAAGCTATGAATCTGTGTTCAGCTTCAGGACACTTTTAGGATGTTGAATGAGTTCAGCTTTGCTTCGTAGCTTTTACTCACTGAGCAACAATAAATTACAGCCCTGCCAGACTACTAACAAGCTCCAGTGTTGCATTCACAGTCACGGCACACAAAGTCACTGTCCTCTGTCCACCTACTACAGTATGTCACCTTGATTTTTTATCTCTGCTAGGCGTAGCCTGAGGAGATTATGAGTTTGGTCGTGTGTGTGCATCTGTCTGTCTGTCCGCGGCTAATCTCGTATACCGCTGGACCCATCAGCCTAATATTTTTGGTGCTCATTTATGACTGTGTGCTAGGGCTGCACCGATCGAACTTTTTCAGTCCCGATAGCGATATCTGGGCTTTGGGTATCGGCCGTTACCGAGTACCGATCCGATACCAGTCTTTAATTAATGAGCTGTATGCCTCACTGTGTGGAAGTGACTGGGATTATTCTTTTATGTGTACGGCAATATCAGGCTTGACTTAAACATCGCTTTCCTAACTTTTGTAAAACAAAATGTGACCAATAAATACATAGATATAAATGTATTTAATTGTTCTTTGTTATTATATAATAATCAATTGTACACCAGCAACGGGGTAGAGAAAATTGAAAATTAACAGGAATTACAATTCAAGTGTAAACCTTTTTAATGCAGCAACAAATTGGTCAAATCTTAAAACGGGAATTCAAATTACAGTATATTATGTGTATTGTATATAAACATAGAATTTAATTGAATAGATCGGCCCCATTGTCACCGACATCCGATCCAGCTATTTGAGTCAGTATCGGCTCGATATCCAGTATCGGTAATGGTGCGTCCCTACTGTATTCTCAAGGACCTCTCATGGTTGCAGTGATATACACTTTTTGAAAAACATATTTTATTCATGCTTTTATACCGTCATTGACTGCTGACTCTTCACTACTCTTAACCGGTCGGTAGGGGCCGCAAGTGATCAACAACTGCTTCAGTTTTGACTCTCGTTTCCGCTTACGAACTGTACCTCTCTTGATTTGCACGCTTAGGTAAGATAATTGTATGTATGTAGTAATGTATGTATAACTATCGCCTAACAAAATGACAAACTCAACCGTGCACTGACTACAACGGAGCGCGTCTTCTCATGCCGGTAGGAGGAGAGCTAGTTAGCTGTTTGCAGCCAGTGGGCAGCAGAGTCCTGCGGTGTTTGGCTAACAGAGCTAACGGGGCTAATACAGCTCACAGAGCTAACGGGGCTAATACAGCTAACAGGGCTAATACAGCTAACAGAGCTAACAGCTAAAAAAAAAACTAAACACACAGCAGGACCAGCGGACCTGGGTCTGAAAAGTGAAGCCAATGCTGAAGTGCCTTCAACTTGCATTCTTTCTAATAGCCAGCAGGGGGCGACTCCTCTGGTTGCAAAAAGAAGTCTGATTGTATAGAAGTCTATGAGAAAATGAGCCTACTTCTCACTTGATTTATTACCTCAGTAAACATTGTAAACATGAGTTTATGGTCTCAATCGCTAGTTTCAAGTCTTCTTCAATACAGCATGATGTTCATTTAGTAAATTATGGTCCCATTTAGAGTCAAATAGACCAGAAAGCAGGGGATGCTTTAGGGCGTGGCTACCTTATGATTGACAGGTCGCTGCCACAGCATTGTCTGGTCTGGGTGTTGTCCGTGTTTTCGTCTTAGAACTTTAACCCTTTCACTGTGTGTTTTCGGTTCATGAAAGTTACCTTGGTCACCTGAAAATGTCCACAAACCAATAGATGACGCCACGGTGACTACGTCGACTTCTTATATAAAGTCTATGAGCAGGACTGACAGTTTCTGTTTAGAAGAAGCATGAAGCGTTACACAGTGAATACATTTAAATGAGAGCAAATCTGTTGCGTGAGACGTGCGAGTGAAAAACTTGTCTGATACGCTTGCGGTCTGTGGTTTGTATTCATTCAATCAAACATTACACACCTGGCGGAGATCTGCACTCTACTGAATGAACTTTTCTAGTTTTATTAGGCGACCAGACACAAAGATCTAGGCTAATGGCTTTCTTTCTGTTTTACTAAAACTGCTTTCTAATGAACAAAGACAGCAACAGTCCAGTCCCAAATGATGTGTAAGTGTGAATCTTGTCAGATTTCTTTCTTCAATGTTCCAAGTCTAATAAGGCAGTGTTCAGACAAGACAAAAGCAGGGGTTAAAAAAAAAACGCAGCCCGCTCATCACTTTGAATGGGACTGCTTTGCTGGCACAGCAGGTGTCCCGACGCAGACTGCTCTAGGAAAAAAAAAAAAAAAAAAAAATTGCATTGATCGACCGTCAAAGATGTTGAACTTTTTCCGTAACGCAATACGCCGACATTCAGTGAGGCACTGTCGGATCATTTTATCTGGCCAATGAAAAACATGTCAGCTCACATTCCTGGTAGATTACTTTGTAACAAGAGCTGCAGATTTCTATATTTCTACTCTTTATCACCGGTGAGATGATGAAGTATGATTCAGGAAGGTTTGAGTAAGAGATCCATGAGTTTAAAGGCTTATCAGTCAGCTGCACATTGGTTTAGAAATAATATGAGATTTTACAACTGTGGTGAATAAAAACAGGCTGGCTAAGCTGGTCAAGGTGGCCACTGGGTGATCAGGCCCAGCTTCAAGACATTTATTGTAAAAGGGTCATCAGTAAGGTTATCCCGTGGACTATAACGAGGGCAATTGTGAGTCATTTCACCTTGATGGTCGACCGTATTCATTCAAACTGGAGTGAACAGACGAGGAAAATCAAATGGGAGAATAAAGACAAAGAATGGAGGCAGAAAGGCAACAGACGACAACGTGCCTCAGGAAACCGCTGGTGTTTGTGTTGTTGTGCCCCCGAGTGCAAAGTTAGCACCACCCATAGAGCCACAATGCCCACATTATGGGTTATACACCAGTTTAGGGTCGGAGTTATCCTTTAATGTAACGGAGACTTGCACACCTGCACTTCTTCTTACCTACAGTAGAACAGCACTTTTATTTGGCTGTTTATTTGGCATTGGTCTGCCACCTTTCTTGTATACAAGATGACAATAGTGTTTCTGTTGTCTTAATCTGTTGCCATTTTTGTTTTTATTTTAATTGTGAACATTTACTTTTGGTATTTTTATTGAGTTTTTTTTTTTAAAACAAATATGTTTTATATTGCTTTATATGTCCTTGACAATAGATTGCAGCTCATTGCCGTCAGTGTATTCCTGTGACCTCTGTGTTTAATGCCTGCTTGCAGACCAAATTTCCTTGAGGAAGCTGAAGTTGGAAAGTTGCCACGGCAGAAATAATTGTATCCTTTGTTGCGATGATTGCGCTTGCTTGTTTTTTGACTGGCCCATGGATGTATAAAGGGAACTGGATACAGCGTTGGAGGCGGGCTCCCGTTCATTCCTATGAGAGTTGCTCAGTGGCGCATGAAGCCAAAATGGCTCGACTGCCGAATAATGAAGTACCCGGATCATCCATTGGGCCCATTGAGCAGGCGCGGTAGCGATTCCTTTTACTCCGCCTCCCAGTCCTCGGTCCAGCCTCGGTCTTGGTCTCATTCACATGAACAGAGGAAGGAAAATAACTCTGGATCCGGCTATTAGTGCATTTTACAACTTTTAGGACCTAATGATTTAAATAAGGGCTATTCCAGTGTTCGTACTGGGAAGTTGATTTACCTCAAAAAAAAATTATCCGCCAATTACGGATGTCTCTTTCCCAATGTAAGTCTATGGGAGAAAGTCTTCTTGGGTCCAATGGCATCACGTCACGGACACGGAAGTTGTAGTATCGGCATTCTGCCTCTACGAAAATTTGCTTCAATGCCCGGCGCTCTTCCCGGGGCCTTGGACTGGCCAACACAGTGCACTGCCAGTTGACGTTGTATTGTGTTGTTGCAAAACGTGAGCCAGGGAGAACTTTTTTGCCTCTGTGAATGAATGACTGACATGTGCTACAATGTCGAGGTGACCTGATGGGGCACACTTAAAACCCACATCCTTTTGGTTTTCACCGACAAATCTAGCCACTTTGTAGTCGGACATTCCCTCGATGAGTTTGGCCAGTGAATCGAGCTAGAAAAACATATCTTCCGGTGATGAAAATGGACAAAAACCTCACAGATTGGCCTCCTCTGAAGGGAAACCTTCCTGATGGGTTTATGACAACCATCTGAATATAAAAACTTTCCTTTTTTGAAAAGTTTTTTTTACAAAGAATCCTGAGCAACTACTCAAACCGCCTTTTCCCCCTTCCTGACTAAATTGGAGCTCGGTCGCCATATTTCTGCTTGGAGCTATAATTTGTTTTTGCTTTTTCAAATGGCATTTCTTAAGAGTCACTGCCTCGCTCCAAAACATGCATGGCATTTCTTGTTTATTGGATGCTATAACGTGGAGAAAGGAGGGCAAAGACGGGACAGAGCGGGCGATGGCATTTAGCAAAGGGCTGATTTGGAGACAGCGTATAATGAGCATACAGGACTGTAGGAGTCCAAATTAGTGTTAACTTCTTTTTGGACAGCTGTAATGAGCTTACATTCGAGATTTACGGAGTCTTTACAGACTCCTCACGGCTCCGGCATCATTATGCCGAAGGGTTTATGTTATCACATCACCCAAAACTATATCTAAATATAGTTTAGTGGCTATATCTACACTGAGAGAAGAGAACGGGATGAAACGAGCCATTTCATGTGTAAAAACGGCTTTTTTCTTTTTTTGTGAAAAATAAGTTGACATTTAAATACTTACAGCTGCACTGCAAGTAAATGAATCTCAGCGCTATCATAATTTGATTTAGCAAAACTAAGATAAGTCTGAGCTGCAGTATCTCCGTCCTTTTTATCTTGCAGTTGACAGCTTCAGACCATGCACAGCCTTGTTTTATATTATTCCACCATATCGGAACAAGAAAAGCTTATTTACGCTTCATTTTAGGAATCTTTTTATACACAGCGGGTCAGTGTAGTAGATATGTCTCTTCAGCTCCAGCGTCTGTGTTTAAACGAGCTCCGAGAACACAACCACTTTAATATCTTGACACTTGCCTCATTATATTTCTTGAACATTATATGATGAATAAACAACATGGACATTACTCAACACTATAACAGTTTGTGCCCTCGCTGAGGCAAAACGCTGCTTAAGGGAACAAACTACTTTTGAGAAAATGATCAAATTTAAAAGAACTGTACGTTGGTCACCAGTATATTTGCTGTATATTTAGAAATGCCATTTATATTTCTCGTCAAGAGGACCTATTGTGCTTATTTTGAGGTGCATACTTGTATTTGGGGTTTCTATTAGAACATGTTTACATGCTTTACTTTTTACTTCTTCTTACTTTTACTTCTCATATCGGCTGTGCTGCAGCCCCTCTCTTCACCCTCATTTTTCTGCGATTGGATGGCGAGCACTTCTGTTCTGGAAACTGCTTAGAAACCCCCTCATTGTCAATCTAGCTAGGAAAGCCATCCATCCTCTGAATGCTCTAGGTATTTAGTTTGTGGCTGTAAAGTTTCATGAGACTGTGATTATCCTAGAGGTCACCACAGGTCATCTTATACAGTGACGTCAAATTACAAAAAAAAAAGTGGTCTCACTAAAATGAAATAGCTACTATGGGGACTAACATCATCACACATGAATACAGTTGAGCTCATTGGATCCACAAGAGTCTCAGCTTTACAGTGATACCCAATTTATGCAATTCCAAGACTGTTTAGGGACCCCAGTATGCAGAAATATTCAAATACATCATTTTTAGAATAGGCAAAAATAACACATTTATACTGCATGCATAAAACTGCATGTGATTATCATAAAGTGGGCATGTCTGTAAAGGGGAGACTTGTGTACCCATAGAATCCATTTTCATTCACATATCTGGAGGTCAGAGGTCAAGGGACCCCTTTGAAAATGGCCATGCCAGTTTTTCCTCGCCAAAATTTAGTCTAAATCTGGAGCGTTATTTAGCTTCCTTCTCACCAAGCTAGCACGATGGTTGCTACCGGTGGATTCTTTAGGTTTTTGTAGTTTCCTGTTAAAGACGGCGATCCTGCGGGTCTCAGAGGGTTTGATAATTATTTGATCAGGGGTACTGAGATGAAATTTAGGTGTGCTTGAGCACCCATAAAAAGAGCCTTAAATCCACCCTGCTGACAGCCAATTCCTGACAAATCCTAACAGATTAGGACACTTCTGGAGTTCAGCAGAGATAGAAGTCAATTTGTATGTTGACAAAATGCTTATGCTAATAAGCATAAAAGTTGGACGAAAAGTACTTCACCTTGGGACCGACTTCCTGCTCTGAGATGCATGATGATAAATACCGGCCAAGACCTACAGATGTTCCAGTGAAACATGTGAAATTCCTCTCCGTATTTCAGTCTTTTCCCACAAAGTACACAGACTCTCACCCTGTCTGATCTGTTGCCTCTCCCGCCTCCATCTTGTAGAGTGTAAGGTTCCCTCCATGCTCTCCGTGTCTCTGTGTTTGATTACATTCATTCTGTGATGAAGCTAAACGGCAGTCTGTCCTGTAATCTCTGTCATTCATCAACGTCAGCCTTAATAGAGGCAGAGACGGAAAGGAGTGTAAGGGAGCCCTGTTGGTAAACCTCCTGTGACTGCCTATACATCTGCTGGTGTGTGTGTGTGTGTGTGTGTGTGTGTGTGTAGATCTAACCTCCTCTGACTATATGCTACCTCTCAAAAAGCGTAAAATGTGTGTTATGCGTGTGCAGGAATATGCATTTCAATTTAGTGACTGTTGGAAAGAGTGTGTTTCTCTGTGCGGAAAGGTGTGTGTGTGTGTGTGTGTGCGCATCCAACAAGCCAGTTCACTTGTTCATCCCCGCTGTCAGCTCGCCCCATGAGAGCCTCGCTCGCACAACGGTAACCTGCAGGGAGGACGAGGAGGAAGAGCGAGAGAAAACCAGGAAAAGAGGAGGAGGAGGAGGAGGAGGGGAAAGAGGTGTGATTTGTGTGGAGGGGAATTTCACCGCTCCCTGCCAGACAGGGAGGCTCGATTCCAACAAGCCTCCTCCTCCTCCTCCTCCTCCTCCTCTTCTCCCTGTTGCTGCCTGTTTGCCTCCAGCATTGGACACAAAGGCTTTTCTCAGCTCTGGCTTTTAACAGTGTGGAGATAATGGGAGACTCTTTTTGGCTCTCTTCAAACAGCTCCACAGCTACCAGTGCTGCGTTCTCAGTCGAACCAAACAGATCATCAATCACTCTCCATGTCAAAGGAAGATGTAGAGCCCGTCCGTGACACGACGTCCAATTCATCACCCCGCAATATCCATAAATGTCCCCATTGCAGCCGGCGCTGAATATGGTGATTCAAGCTGTAAATCTGTTTATATTTGCAGTTCTAAACATTCACTGTCCCGCAGCTCTTTCCTGGGATAAAAAAAAAGAAAAGCGCACTCAATGAAACGAGGTGCCCAGACTTCAAAACTCTACAATAAACCTTTTCTTAGCGTTTATTATCAGAATCAAAACTTTGTGAACCAAGTATGTTCAATCAATGAGCCTCATGCAAGAACATTTTAATGCCATAATAATCTATCTTCCATGTGAGGTTTGCTTTTACAAGTGTTCTAAGTCAGTGTTGTAAATCACTTGTTACACCCCCGATGAATGCCACCTGTTCATGAGTAGGTGCACGTTCGTGAGATGTGATCATTAGTATCGACGCCTATGCCATATAAGCCTACGGGTTCCGCTTTGTTTATGCTCAAGTTTCACTCGCAAAAACCCGAGAGTAAAAAGAAGAATTTCACACTGCAGATCTTGTTAGAAATCAGCAAACCAAATGATAACAAATTTAGCACCATCAGCAGTCGTGTTAGGGAATGAGAAACAATTACAAAGTATTAATGAAGCCAACGACAAGTTATCAGAGTACTGTGACTGAAATAAAGCCAAAATGGTTTGGCATGAAATGAAATGAAAAAAGAGAAAATTCTAGATATGAGAAAAACTGGTGAATGCATCACGCAATCATTCATAAATGGCTCTTAAGGACAATCTGTTTATTTGCGATAATAACGCATTAACGCAAATTTGTTTTACCGACACTAATTTCTTTAAGGCGTTAAGGCAACTTGTGACATCGATCTTTCGGATGTTGTAATGGGCGAAGTTTTAAAGCTAGATTGAAGATACTGGTACCGTATGAAACTAGAACCTAAGGAATCCATTGATACCAACTCAAGTCATATTAGCTTGTCGCGAAGGAGGTTAAATAACGCTCCAAACTTAGGCTAAATTTTGGCGAGGAAAAACTCCCATTTTGACAAGAGTATCAAGTACTTGACAAATCTCCCTTAAATGTACATTTTGAAAAGTTAACTATGTATAATAATGGGATTAATCCCAATTAAATATTTAATTGATTGGCAGCACATATATATATATATATATATATATATATTAGGGATGGAATGGTTCAGGTAAAAAATCCGAACCTTTCGGTTCGCTAGTCACGGTTCGGGACGCGTATGAATTGTTCGGTTCATTTGAAATAAGTTATGAGGCCAATTGTGTATTTTTTTCATGTAGAGTTAGGCTCCCGTTTATTGGAAAAACTAATCTTTCAATTAACAGCTGATAATCAGGGAATTGAGACATATGTTATACTGTTCTATTTTTTTTTTTTTAGTATAGTTCTGGTTGAACTTATGCTTCAATTTATGTTGATGGCCTTAGTCTATATTTATATGAAATTAACAAAGCTGCATGTTTTGTTTGCACTAATTACTGTAGAAGACCTATTCTTTCAATTAAGATTTGACAATGAAGAAGTGTCTATGTTCCTTATGTAAGCCATACTTTTGTTAAGGCAAACATTTGTTAACTTATTTTTGCCAAATAAATGAAAAGCATGTTGAAATCAGAACATGACCTCCTCGCTGTAACATAAATGTACTGAACCAAAAACCACGATATGAACTGAACCGTGAATTTTGTGAACCGTTCCACCCCTTATATATACTGTGTATATATATATGTGTGTGTGTTGTACATATGCATGTCTAAGTGCAGTATACTGCACAATATACAACTTGCTTATAATGGCAATAATAGATAATGTTATTGCAGAAGGAGGCCTAAAAAGTAAACTGTAATATACATATAATTTGTAAGTACGGTAAATGTTTTGGTGTACCTACAATGGATATACTGTATATTACAGTTGAGAATTACAGTTGTAATATGATGACCTGTGGAGAGAAGTTGTCTGGTTGTTTTGACAGACAGTGTCCTGGAGGTTGGAACTGTTTATGTCCAGAGTGTGAGTGTGAGGGGTCTGCAGTGATTTTCTCTGACTCTGCAGGTTTACAACACCTGGATCTTGGCCAGGTCAGCAACGGTGATCTTCTCTGCAGACTTGGCTGATTGAGCCTGTTCTCGTCCTGTTTGGTGGCCAATTCAAACCAGACAGCGACTGATGTGCAGAGAACAGACTCGATGATTGCTGTGTGGTACTTGATGAGCAGCTCATGTGGCAGGTTGAAGTACCTTCTCCGCTGGGACATTTTGATGAAGAACTCGGTCGATGCCGGTCTCCCACTTCAGGTCCTGAGAGACTGTAGATGTTTTTTCACGGCTGGCGCGACGCCGTTTAGGTTGGTTGGTCCACAAAACGAATCATGAGACTGTGTGAAATGTTTACAGCGTGTCAGTCTCAACTCGCCTGTTGATTTTGCTGAAGAAATTGGAGAATAATTAATCAAAACCACAAGTTTGATGTGTGCATAAGCACTGAGGTTTCTGTGGTCATTTTGCAACAGTCTGGTGCTGGTTGCACACAGTTTAGCCAGTGGGTCTGCCGTTGCATCGTTCCATTCAGAGACTGCATTTGCTTCTTTTAACAGGCCTGTTATTGCTTAATAATATCTGCTCAATTTTTTCACAAGATTTTGTTCAGTTTTTTTTTAAACTGTTAGTTTAGTTTGTTTAGTTGTGTAGAATCTAAAAGCAGTCGTTGATTTTTTTTGTGGAAGCTATAATGTTGGATAATAAAGTAAATCTTGATTTGCATAGAAATTTCTTTGAGATAAATGCTTTATTCAAACCAAAGTATTTATTCATCATTCATTTATTAGTGGAAACGGTATTCTCCACCTTTAATTTTATGCTTGCCTGTAGACTTACACATTTCCGCATGTTCTGCTGTGCACGGACTAAAAGACTACAGGTTACGTGAACACTGAATGCGTTCCAAATCGCATACTTTTTTGTAGTACATACTGCAGCTGCCATTACAGTAGTACAAAGTACATACTGTTGCATTCAGTGTTCATACAATTGGGACATACTTCTTTGTCGTAACATTGCACCTTGAACTTTTACCCTCTTGCTCATTTTTCCACTGTGCAGAGGATTGTGGGACAGAATAGCTACAAAAGCATGCTAGTTTGCATACTGCAAAATGCGACCGGATGTAGTAGGACATCCTGGTATTTTTGGTCATACTGCATTTGACATAATATTTATTGGGACTTACTAAATCTTTTTCTGGCATACTAAATAGTACGGTAGTATGGGTATTGGAACGCACAGAATGTCATACAAGACTTATGCCTGATTTACACTTCTGCGGCTGTCTGCCTACGTGTGGGCTGGTACGGGCATCTCCTGCGTGTGCGTCAGGCATATATACTGCGGTGGATTGCGCGGTTTTCAAATCCTTTGTCATGCAGTGTTTGATTCATTTGATAGGTGTGATTGAATAGTTCCATAAAAGTTTGGCCCAACACAACTCCATGGCTCTGATGTCCAATCAAACTTAAATTAGGCATGAGTCATCATACTGACTCAGTCTGTGTAGAACTAATTTAAGTAGAATCCTACTGAATATAACTTTGTTATATTGCAGCAGCGTAACATAATTGTGATTGGCCCCGGTGCAAATTCTTTTCTCGGCCCTCACCATGCAACTCACACACTGCAAAGCAGCCTTAGATCAGCACCACGGACAGCAGCCGAAGCACCAAATTTATCAACGCTAATTTAACAACCTGCCCTGAACTCAGCAGCCAAATGTTATCACGCACACAGATAACAGTAGGTGCACATTTTCCAACATATGAGACGTAACAATTACAGTGCTATAGATTTAAATCCCTGATCCCACTCCATAATAACAAAAAGAAACCAGTACTCACCCATTAGAAATTTATCCTACAGGTCTGGTGCTCTGCAAAGTCATTAAAACACTGCTTAAGAACCATGTCCTTGTTTATTGGAATGTCCTCGCCGTGAGCGACGCAGTGCGACGTGGCACGCTGTTTTGGGCTGAACTTTTGTCGCTCACCTTGAAATCGCCTCAATGGTCCAGGAGCAGCTAATTGGTGACGTTGAAATGAGGAGTTATCTATACGATACCTCCTCATTTCACTATAAAAACCTTAATAAGGTGGCTGCTGGCTGGAGGGAGATTGCAAGAGAGACAAAAGTTTCCTACTGCTGTTGGTTATATTGTATGTCATTTCCAGTAAATATCACAATATTAAACGTGTGCTTTCTGTTTAAAAAGAACAAACAAGGAAGATAAGTGGTTACGTCTCCAATCTGATCTCGAGCGCACAGTTGATAGGTAGCCTACGTGGTTTGTTTACATGATGTAACAGAAGTGCATTTAACGGATTCAGTGTGGACACGGTGTAGGAAAAAACAAAAAAAACACGGACAAAATAAGGTGACTTGAATTTTCCTCATTTATTTTCTGGATCTGACCTCTGCCCTTTGCTATGAATGCATGTTACTCTCTGAAGGAATCCAGCAGAGATGGGCAAAATATTTTTTTTAACCATTGAAATCCAACAAAGGGATTTGCAGTGAAAATCAACAATCAACAATTTTCCAGAAGTTAGTACTGTTGTGTTTACTTGTTGAGGTACGTGTTTGCCTTATTTGAAGATGCTGAATTTTTTTTTTTTTAGAAATTATAAAACGTGTACTAGAAGAAATGCCCTTGTCTACGGAAGCCCTGAAAGGCAAGCAAGATTTTTTTTTCCGGTGATCCATTTTGTAAGTCTGATCTAAATTATTTTCTCCTGTTTTTATGATTTAAGAAAAGGTGAACAAATGTTTATGTCTGTCTTTTTTTTCTGTGAAACATTTTTTTTTCAGGCTGATTTTTCTAAGTTGATTTTTTTTCCTGTGTCGAAACAAGTGAAGAAAAAATTTAGGCTGATTTTTCTGAATTTCTGAATTTTTTTCAATTGCTTTCATACAGGAAAAAGAAGTAACCTAGAAAAATCAGCCTAAAAAAAAATCCACCTGTGTCATAGTAAAAAAAAAAGGAAAACTTTTCCTGGCAAAACAATGTTTCACCTGTTCTTAAGTCATAAACATAGGAGTGAAAACAATTTACATCAGACTTAAAAAAATGGATCACCAGAAAAAAATAAATACTCTTTGCCTTTCAGGGCTTCTGTATTTGTCTCACCCAATTAAATGCCTGTTTGCACTTCTTTTCAAGAAATAAGATATAAAGGGTAAAGATTTTTCTTGCTAAGGTATAGACGGTTTTTGTAATGTAGACTTAAATGCCCTAGGGAAAGAAGTGACTGATAAATAAGACGTTAAACAAGCCCATCTGATTCAGCTTCTTCAAGTCTCTTTAAACCTTCCTTCCTTCCCAA
>CAKAKR010004356.1:0-12072 GCA_916700685.1 Adelosebastes latens | reverse complement strand
TTTATGTGTGACTTGTTTATTTAAATGTTAGCAATTTTGACTTAGCTATGGTTAACTAGGTTCTTTTGTTTGGAGGCAGCAGAGGTACCTTAAAACACTGGCGGATTGCCAGCTCCACACCGAAACACAGAGTCAATTTATAAGAAAAAGCTCTTCCTACCTTTTTTAGTGATCACAAAACTGGTGTGTTTCGGTGCGGGCGTGGTTTTACCAGGTCCTCAGGTCCTCGGCAGCGCCGACACTCCTGGCTTAGCTCGCCAAATGTTGAGTCTGGAAATCTCAAGCCTTGGGCCTGAAACGGCAGAGATCACAGTTCAATGTTCTTCAATGTTCAATTCTAATGGTATCTGAAAGTCAACACAGGATACTCAAATAAATCATATGATGCTGTACAAGTATATTGCAAGAAGCAGAGTTTTCATTGTGTTTATTATCAACAGACACAAACTCAACCAAAACCCGAGCAGGTCCGGACACGTCTGTCCAGACGCAACTGCTCGCGTGCTTTACATCATAACCTTATATACTTGGAACAAAGAACTCATCCCTCCTATCCTGCCATCATAAATTTTAGTATTCTTCAATTCTACTGGTCTCTGTCCAAATATCTTACTAATCAGCATATACCCTTTACCCTACATACAATCTTGGTACCTCCCCTGATTCCCTGTTTTGGGCCCCCTGCAGCTGCAAGGGGACTTCCATTTGCATTACATCACTAGAGCTGTGAGTTACAGTGGCCAGTGTGAGTATTACAGCACTGGGGTCAATACAGCAGCATTATGATTGTATACTGTTTCAATAGTAAACACAGGGTTATAGGATTAATACTTTATCATTGTTTATCACATTTTTATATAGTTAAAAAGGGATTACTTCTACACTCTTCTATTGGATCGGACAACACGGGCCAGCCTTCGCTCCCCACGTGCATCAATGAGCCTCGGGTCTGACCCTGTCGCCGGTTCACCGGTTTTCCTTCCTTGGACCACTTTTGGTAGGTCCTGACCACTGCAGACCGGGAACATCCCACAAGAGCTGCAGTTCTGGAGATTCTCTGACCCAGTCGTCTAGCCAGCACTATTTGGCCCTTGTCAAAGTCGCTCACATCCTTACGCTTGCCCATTTTTTCTGCTTCCATATATATATATATAGAGAGTATATATTAAACCCTGTAAAACATGAACAAATACATACAGAGAATGAATGCAATAGAACTTTTCTTTTATTATTCAGCTTGTCAGTTACAAAGAAGGAAATAAATGAAGCTATGAATAAATAACAATTCCGTATTCATTTAGCTGTCTCCTCAGTGGACAGCCTGTGTGCTAATTTGTCCTGCAGGAAGCCTTACATACTGGACATATCGCCGCTCTACTTGTTGGATTTTCCACTGTGAAATAATGCCAAATGGGTGACATTTTCCTGGCTCTGACTACCGTTCCACTCTCCACTAGCACCGCTAAACATGATGAAACATATTTATTTTTTCAGGATTAATAAATGATGGTATCTGATCGGTACATAGACTGGCATACTTGCGGATACCGAATTTTGGGCAGTATTGGATGCATTTCCGATACTGGTATCGGTATCGGAACAACTCTAATATCCCTGCATCTGCTGAACTATTTTTATCCCCGGTGGGGACAAAATATACCCCCCCCCCCAGTCTGAATGAACCTCTTCCATCACCGCGTGGAGATTTGCAAAGATGTGGGGTAAAAGAGGGGCAACACACTGCAGATGACCCTCCCACAGGAAATCATTAATGAGGACAGAAGTTCGTCATCAAAGCAGACTGTTTTTCTGTCAGACAAGTAGGGGTAATTTACTGTAGCCTATTTATTTTTATGTTGACAGCACATTGCGCTTTTGCATTTTGTGATTATTTCCTATTAAATATTGAAGTTAACATATGTTTTGGCACGCCTGGCTGAGTGGTGCTATCCATGGTACTGAAAGGGGGATTTCATTCTGGCATGTTAACTTAGCATTTAAGCTTTTGTTTTGTTGTGATGATGGTATATCTCCTACTGTATGTGTCCTCTGGAGGAAAGTTAAAAAAAACAAAAAGTGAAAATATTGCTGTACTTTGATGAATTCAATCTAAAAAAAAAAAAAAAAAAAAATCAAATATTTCCTGCAAATGCAGTGGTTAAAAGTAGGATTGGTAGTGTTGTTAAAAAAATGTTATTTGTTGAAATTCTCGTTACATCCTGACAGCAATGACAAATCAAATGCTCTGACAAAAAAACTGGAGTCTTTCACAAGCTGCTAGCTCGACAGCTGTGAGTACTAACAATAGCCATGTTCGTTATTTATGTTCATCATGATAATTTTGGGGGAGTGTCTTTGGAGGGAGGCCTGAACGGACAGACTGTCAGTGTTCCCAACTTGGCAACTTTTTCGCTAAATTTAGGACATTTTGGAGCTGGTGCTGCTAGCTGCTTTTATTGGAAAAAGAGTTGGCAGCACTGGGCTGGGTTCTTTGTTTGTTTGGATCGTTTTTGAAATAAAGTGTACTTTTACCTAGTTTCTCAAGATTACCGACCTTACCTTTAAGTTCAAGTTCCCAAATTGATTTGTTAAAAGTCACAATTATTCTATAAGTGTTACTTTAACAGCTGCAAGAAATAGCCTATAAAGACTTCACTGTCTATATTAGGGATGTCATGAGAACCGATACTTTGGTACCAAGTCGATGCCAAAATTCTAAAAACGTGACGGTACTTTTTTTCTACACTACCAAAGGTACCGTACGATGCCTGTAATCAGGGTCCGAAATTAAAAAGCGCTAAATGCGGATAGATTTTCCATTTGGCGAGTAACTCTATGAAGGCTTCTGTCCTCTGCTCTCTGTGTGTCAGACACACACACACACACACACACACACATCGCCATCGAGATGTTGGGTTTGTTTACTTTTTCAGAGATCCTTTTGATTTGTTCGAGAAGAGGATTCACTCGTGGGGAAAAAAAACTGAACTGAAGTGATTTTCTATCTTTTGTTGTTTATTGCTAAATCTCTGAAAAGTGGTGTTTTTTTTATTGTCATCAAAATATAACATTTTAAATAAATATTTAATGGTCTAATGGTCTGTCACCATGTCAGTGAATTTAAATTACTGCTTGCAATCTGAGGATATATATATAGAGAGTGCGTGTGTACAGCCTCTGCTGTTTTCTTACAGTCATTGAGCTATACCTGAGGAATAAAATCTCATCATATTCCTTTTTTTTTTTTTTTTTTACCGTGGTATCTAATTGGGTATCGAGAATTGTGGAAATTCACTGGTATTGGTTTTGGCAATTTAGGGCCCTGTTGTGATGTGCTAGTTGACAACTAATGGATTAATCTGTGCAGCTCTAGCATTTAAATGTTCCTTTTGCACTGAAAGCAAAACACGTTGAGCATAGAAGTTTATCCTTGACCATGGGAACAATATATGTGTCACATGTATTTGAAGTCACATTTTGTTCTGAATGGACTTCACAGAGAGTAAAGAAAGGTACAAGTCACATAAAGAGACGCTTACGGCGAAAAATTCCAATCCTTGATAACCTTGAACGGTGTCTTTTATTAAGTTGGAGACTCAGTATGCAAGCGGTGCGCCTTTTACAAACCCTCGTGAACACCAGGAACGGCTCATAAACACGGTGGCATTTACACATGGCAGTTTAAACCTTCATATCATCCATCACTGTTTTATGGCTAGTTAGCTCAGCTCCTGCTGTACTGCCCATACACACCCCACAGGGCGTTTTCATCCAGGCTTGTAAAAACCCTTACACACCTCGCCACGACGCGTGCGTGTGTCCTTTCCAGTAACGTCTGAGCTGATTTTTTTTATGAAATACTGTTGTGAATTCTGACACATTATATTTTTTGACATATTTTGGGGTTTTTTTTCAAGGTGAAGCACGAACAGAAAGAGATTCATGATGATAGATGGCAGTTATAAAGTGACATCGGTCATGTTTCAACACAGAAACAGGTCAATCCTCCAAAAATGAGAATAGATTTTCGATATTTACATAGAAAGTTCCCATAATCTTCACAAATTTGTCGCTCAAACCGGTCAGATTGGTTTCACCACTTGGAAAACCGTGTTAAGTCCATGACAAATAGCAGGATGGGTAGGATTAAGTGCCTTTCCTCAAGTCTTAGAAAGGCTAGGAAGTCGGCTTTGGAGAGAAGAACTGGATTCTTTTCAGAAAAGGTCTGTTTTTCATCCTGTTTTTGAAACGGCATCTCTCATCCCCCCCCCCCAAAAAAACTATTTTACATTTATTATGCTGTGGAAACACATTATTTCATTCTGTTGTTTGGACTGCTGATTAAAGTTGTGAAGTATGTAGACCTATGAATAGGCAATAGGCACAGCAAATTCCAACTATGCCTTTCTACATTTAATTCATTCATTTGTGGTTTCTCATTAGCGGATCTTCAAACAAAAAAAAAAAAAAACCAAAGAGATGAAACAATCTGGCAGATTGTGCTTGCTTAGCCTGGTTTGTCTTTGGGTTTGCTCGGACTGAAGGCTTCCGGCAGGTTCTCTGTGTAACTGATGGCAGCTGTTTACCACAGAGCTGTGTAGAGGCTCATTATTAGAGCGTGAAGCTTGTTATGAGGCCTTGTGAGAGACTTAGTCGCTAATTATTTCTGAGGAGCTGCCTGGCGAGTCTGGATGGAAATGAGTATAGAGAGAAGCAGAGAGACGGAACAGTGCAGCAGGAAGATGGATGTAATGTTGCAGAGAGACGAGGGTCACACGTGTCAGACATGACTACTGTGTGTCTTAACCTGCTGAGAGGTCCTTCTTGGTGGAGTTTATTCAGATTAAAGTTCGGCTTGTGGCTATATGTGTATCATGTGATATGTTTTTTTCTTTAAGTTAAGGGTCAGGGGCCTCATTACAGAAACGTCCTAAATGAATCCTATCTTATCTCAGTTTAGGATGACGGATAGGATTTTTGGTATTACAGAAACATATTTCCTAACTGCATGTAGGAGTAAATCCTATCTTATCTTATCTCAGGGTAGAAATTTAGCTATTACTGAACAGTCCTAACTTAGGAATTTCCCAAGTCAGGAATCCTAAGTTAGGATGGCATAGACCCTGTCCTACATTCCAAATAACTGCCAAAAATGGCAGCAGCACTGTTGTTCTGTATGGCAGAGACAATATAGACGAGGAACAACACAGACATATAATGATTGAAAGGCCACTCAAACCGTATGATGATGCTTTAAATTTCCCAGACTGTTTATTATATATATATATATAATAAACAGTCTGTCATGCTGATATATACAGCAGATGTTGCATGTAAATTTCCTTTGGGAAAATAAAGTGTTAATTAAAAGTTCAGTTGATAAAAGTAGAAGCAGACACATGTTGAGTGGCAGCCCCCTCATCTGCATAATGAGGCAGAAATGCATAAAGAAATGTAAAAAGAAATGTGTAAAGAAAATAATACAGAAATAAATAAGTTCGGGGATATAAATAAGGGGTGAAATGCAAAGGGAAAATCCTGCAGAAATAAATAGATAAATAGATGAATAAATAAATAGATACATTTAAAATAAATGCCAAAATAAATAGAAAATGAACGCAAAAATAAATAAAACAATTTAAAAATTAATAAAAAATAATACATAAATAAATAAATAAATGGGAAAATTAAACAGAAGAGTAAATAAATGAGGAAATGAATACATCTATATATGTATATGAAATGAATATATATATATATATATATATATATATATAGTTGTAGTCCTTCAAAACACCAGTACATATGGTGAACAGATTAGCAAACAACTGCCAATATGCACCAACTCCAGTGGGAAATATCTGGCCCTTAAACTGCTGGATACTATACATACACTGTATTCTCCAGCTAGTTACCAAGTTGATTTGCCCAGAACCAAACAGCAGACACACAGTGTACACTGGCTTTATTAGAGCTTTTTTTGCTCAAAACAGCTGCCTGCTGCATCTGGAGATGTATTCAGTTACTGCTGATGTTTACTACACTCAGTATACAGTATATGTATCTCACACTGTAGCGCACTGTGGCTGCAGTTAAAGGAAGCAGGGAGCTGTGTGTTAATGTCCTGAGAGTTCCTCTCCTTCTCCAGACTGCTGTAAACCTACTGTCTGTCTGGTTGTCATCAACATGTTAGCTCTCTAAATGTCAGCTCCTCCACTGACTCAATGTCAATCCTCTCTTACTTGATTTCAAGTTGAATTTCGAATTGATATATTTGCTTCATCTGAGTCTATGCAGAGGTAGAAGGAAGTTACCTTTACTTTTATTGTTGTAGTCTGAGTGACGTGACGTCATTTCTGTCTCAAAAACTAAAACAAAGCCGAAGCGAGCCGTAACGAAAAAGCAGATAATGGCGGAGGGTCAGCGTGGATACGACCTGCACCCTCACATGTTAAATCCAATGTGGTTAACACTACACATCCAGTAGAGTATGGAAACACTTTGGGTTTCACACATATTCACCAGAAGTATAAAACATTTTAGGCTACATGTCCCTTATTAAAGTAAAAATAAAATACCACTAATTTGTGAGGGAAATGTCTTTATTCTTTGATTTTTGGATTTCCTCCAAATAAATAAATAATTTCTGACTAATGACTGATATATTTGACTTCAGGACATGTCTGACTACATACATGCTGAAAATCAAACATTTTTACTGGATCAATTTAGATATTTTCCAAAGTAAAAGTCCCTAGATGATTCAACTTTTCCCCATGGTCTAGTGTTAAAAAAGTTAGAAAAATCACAATAAATTGTAAAAACGCAACACATATCGAATCGGCACCAAAGTATCGTGATGGTATCGAATCGGGAGATAAAAGTATTGTCCCATCAGAGGATTGTATCTACATGAGCCTTAGCAAAGGTTTATGGGTGTCTGTTTCCTTTTCGATATGTTCAGACTGCAAATAAAATAGTCTGTGACTTTGCCAACAATTAGATGAGATGACATTTTAGTAAACCCCATTGGGATTTGATATATTGCAGCAGAAAATATAATAGTGAAGATAACAACAGATGAACAGATACATCTTTGCCATCTTTATTTGCTGCAGGTGAATGTGTACATCTGCATTGTGGTGTCAAGGCGACCACCACACTCAATTATTGATAGAGATTTTCACCCCATTATTACCCATCTCTACTGGTACAAAATGTTGATTATTTATATCCGACAGACGGTGGTCTGTTTCAGTCTGTGCGTCTCACTGTTTCCAATAAAGAAAGGAGACAGCTCACGGCACCTCACAGGCTGCGTGGTTTTTTTTTTATGCATAGCACAGAGGACAGAAATAGCCCCGGCTCTAGTCCTGCATTTCTTATTGTTCCAACCGGGAGCTCTGAGCCAGACAACTGATGTGGTCCTACAGAGATACGAAAATACGGCCCCAGATGCCGGATGAGAAGTCAGATTCATGCGCCGGTATTATTCCTGATCGTGATGGAGAGGATAGGCTGGAGTTTGAGAGCTGATACTGCACTGCACAGAGAAATACTACTTCTAGATACACTGATCTGTGATTACTTACTTCTATATTGGTTTATTCAGATATTATTTGCAATCTCTTGAATGATCTAGTGAGCCTCCCTCATCCGCCTGATGTCTCTCTCAGATACGTTG
Source organism: Adelosebastes latens (assembly GCA_916700685.1). Taxonomy (NCBI): domain Eukaryota; kingdom Metazoa; phylum Chordata; class Actinopteri; order Perciformes; family Sebastidae; genus Adelosebastes; species Adelosebastes latens. Next base: position 4,388 of record CAKAKR010004356.1, on the reverse strand, counting down.
CGATGAAACGAGATACTTAAAGCACATTCACCTCGAAACATCTTTGTACTACAAAGGCATCATTGTTATTCTGAACTCTGTGCACCCGTTGTGTTTCCGTGAGGAAGTAATCGTCGAGTGTTGATGTGGTAATAATTTCTTGCTTAGAGGTGGCACCTTTTGTTGTGTTGAATTACAAAAAAAACAAACAGAAAACTCGTCCTTGGTGCTCTGGCTGAACCCTCTGGCTCAGGAAGCCATGTTCTCCTTTTAACCTTTTTCATTTGATTAAGAGGGAAAACAGTGTTTGACCTGCGCTGTGGGGAGGCGAGCCGGCAGCTGGGATTTGGGCCAAAACAGCAGGAAACTGAGCTCAAGTGTGGGAGATGGCAAAACCAAGGGTGGTGAAGGTCCACACACACACACACACACACACATACTTACTCACATGTGCATGTATGCATGTCCTTGTGTGTGTGTTTTAATTGGATGCACAAAAACAAACACATGCAGAAAACTATATGAAAGCATTCAGGGATAAACACATGATACTGCGTCGCATGCAATACAGTGCTCATGTGCATTATTACATTATGGGCACACAAGCAAAGGGACATAAGCACTAACACATCCGTGTACCATACGACACACATGTTCTGCAAGCAACTGACTTAAAGCTCCGCAGAGGGTCAGCCCTACAAACGCAAAAGTCTGTCACCGAGTGAGTGACTGAGTGAAGTTACGCGATTGGTCGGCCGAGTGTTGGAGTTTCCTCATTTGCCGTTGCTCTTTCAAAATGAAAAGGCGAGGAACAGTCCTTCATGCGAATGAGACCGTCCATCGCGACGCGTCCGGCTCACGAAACTTGAACCAAGCTGTCAAACTAGGCGATCTAGAAACGAGATTCAGCAGTGGCGTGGACTATTTCTCACTGAAAATGTTTTCAGAAGTAGATTTTGGTGGATTGTTTAGATCGAATAACGGAAAGTTTACGAGCAGGTCGCCATGTTGTTTCCTGTTTGAAACGGCAAGCAGAAAACCAGGGACCAATCAGGTACATTCAGCGATAGGGTACGTCAGCACTTGAACGGAGTGGAGCAGCGTGTCCCCTAGCGTGTCCTCGCTGGACCTGGTGGACATGTACCGCTGGATTTATCATTATCCAGCACTCCCTTTGGTCCCCAGCAATACACCCACCAAGTTTGAAGTCGATTGGATGAACGGTTCTGGAGATATGTGAAGGACACACACACAGAGACACACACAGATAGAGATTTCTTGCTTTATAGTTAGATGTCCATTTCCACAGCACTTTTTCTTTTCTGACAGAAATAATGTGTTATATTCTGAAAATGTCTGTCGTTTCTTCTTTGCTGCTTTCCGATCAATGTGATCAATGATAAGGTACCGTCAACAACACTTTCTGATGGTTTTTTTTCACATTAAAAACCTACATATAAAGGGAAGGCAGCAAACTTTTAATGTGAATGTTCGGGAGGAAGTGTTTTTTCGTGGTAGCTTAACAACGCTTGGGGAAGGTGGAACACCTGAAATGACTTTCTCTGTACTGATAGAATAATGCTGTAAGAATGTGGATTATACTGGATTTATCAAGACAACAGGTAAACATGGGGGATGTTTTAAATGTGCACTAACAGGGGGTCTCGAAGGGATCACAACCTCATCATGGTGGGGTTGTTTGTGCATCTCCATGACCCCTAGAGCTGTGTCGGTTGGAGTCTTGTACTATTGGTAGGGACAACCATGCCAAATGGGTCATAGGCCTCCAGGTTGGGGGTTGGGCTGAGGGCTGATAACCCTTTCCCGTAAAAAAACACATTATTACAGAAACCAGAAGGCCTTATGTGCCACGAAGCACGGAGAAGATAGGTAGATAACAGGTAACATTAACTGGGGCGACAGAGGAAATTAAAAAGAAATGCCATTGTTCCAAATAAAGGCCTGGCTCTCTCTCTCTGTAAATAAAGAAAACATACTGATAATTAGTTTTTTACTGTAGACGCTGCGTAAATGGCTGTCGCATCAGCTGCAAACACAGCAAGATTCTGTTTTGTATCAAAGGGAAAAGTCTCCGAAATGATGACAGCATATGGCACATGCAAAGCCCGCGTTGCTGAAAACTCCAGCGCACACAAAGTTCCCATCTGCTAATCTTAGATAAGACCAGACACTTATGATACAAGGATTTCAAAACTTTATTTTAAATCTAAAGGAATAAATGACATGGATTGCTTAGAGAAAGCATCTTGTGAGCGTGTGGCTGCAGATTTGATTGCATCCTCTCTTCTACTGAAGAGTCCTTGAAAAAGATTAAACGCCTGCTGAGCCTGACCTCTGACCTCCCAGTGGAGTAGAGCATGAGGAAAGGGAATTTGCTTATATAATGTATATGTTTCTTTTCTATCATACAGCATTGATCCCTCCTGGGTCGTTTCTCATGCCCTAGGTTTTCTGTAGTAACTTCCGTCCTGTCAAGACATTATAAAGATGAATCTTCCGGCTCCATTGGTATTCCATCCTCTTTAAATGTATAGCTACACATAATGTAACTACTGTGCATAACATAATAAACAGCATTCAGATTTAGAGGCTGTTCAATTTTCCTTTTAGCCATTTACTGAAGCAGACTTTGGGAAAAGATGCAAACACAATAGATTTTACCCTCTACAGTTTGAGTGAAGCCGTAACCACAAATGTATTTACATTTAAATATATAGAGGCTATCCATTAGGGAATATTAGCTAAATTAACGTTGTAATGAAAATACAATTCTATTTAGCAGAAGTGTAATTGAACAACACGGCAATATGTACCCTTCTCTTTGTCAGAGCGTAACAGAGGATGGCCATACATCAGCCTAATTACCATTATAATAGCGAGTGAGTCACACAGTGGTGGTGAAAAGCTCTTGAGAGCACTGTATGCGGCCCGATGCACCACCAGCCATCTCACACACTGCACAGCATTGACATTCAGGGGCTGACGCCGCTGGCTGCCTGATCAGGCAGCAGGCGGCGGCGTCTATTTTGCAACAAAATAACAAGTAGAAGTAAGCATATGTTAATTTTCAACTCGTCTCACATGATCTGGTTGCTAACACCGATGCGGCAGTTAATAGAAGGGTACATTATGTCGCAGCCTCCAATCAATAATCATGATTAGGCCAAGAAACAACATTTGAATAAGATGTGTAGTTTATGATTTATCTTCATTGAGATTATATCAGTTTTTACTATGTTGGATTTGTGTCAGCATTTGTGGATTTACCCTTCCTGTCAAAAAACAATTCTCCGACTGTTATTGCAGTGAAGCAGCGGTGCAGTGGTTTTGTAACATGCCTTAAGAATAAGGCTTTTATAAAGGTTATTTATTCATCAGCATCAAAATACAATCTCACGTTCCATAGTCCCCTCACTCGCGAACAAGACCCCGAGGTACTTGAACTCCTTCACTTGGGGTAAGGACTCATTCCCTACACGGAGTAGGCAATCCATCGGTTTCCTGCTGAGAAACATGGCCTCAGATTTAGAGGTGCCGATCCGCATCCCGGCCGCTTCACACTCGGCTACGAACCGATCCAGTGAGTGCTGGAGGTCACAGACCGATGATGCCAACAGGATCACATCATCTGCAAAAAGCAGCGATGAGATCCTCAGCACACCGAACTGCAAACCCTCCCCCCCCCCCACCGACTACGACTCGATATCCTGTCTGTGAATATCACAAAAAAAATACACTACTCGGCTACTGCATCAAACTGCATCTTCTAACAAGCGTCTGTCGGGTTAGGAATAAAAACTTGTAGAAAGTTATTGGGTCCATGGCAACTAGTGGCACCTCGCTAGAGTTGTGGAAATTACGTTCTGTCATCAATGCTAGTGTTGTTAGCTAAAGTGGAATTAGGGATTTTGGTGGACAACTCTGCAGTTTAATGTGAAATGTGTGCATTTTTCTTGTGCTGTCCTCAATTGTGTAATGGCTTCCTGAACTGGCACTCTTTTCAAAAACTTTCAGAAACCCTGGAGGATTTGGAGTTGTTTAAAGGGACTGTTTGTAACTTCTTACAAGTATAAATCAATCCGGGTCGGTGTCCAATGCGCGCTCGCGTGTGGCTACGCTGTTCAGACAAGACTCCAACACAAACTACACAGAAGCACCAAAACCTCAAAGTTCTATCTAGTGAAGCCCGTCTTGTTAAACAGTGTTGGCGGCGGTCGGAGTACGGGGGAGACTGTAGCTTTGGTCTCCAGGGCCGGAGTCTCTGCTGTACTCTGCTCCTCTGCTCCTCTGCCTGCTTGCCTTCACTCACACACCGCGCTCGTTCTCGCTATTTCGCTCCAGACCTTCGTCTGGTCAGCTAACATTACTGCCAAGCAGGTGAAATATAG
>CAKAKR010004354.1:15774-36651 GCA_916700685.1 Adelosebastes latens | reverse complement strand
ACAATGTTTACTGAGGTAATAAATCAAGAGAGAAGTAGGCTCATTTTCTCATAGACTTCTATACAATCAGACTTCTTTTAGCAACCAGAGGAGTCGCCATCTTCTGGCTATTAGTCCAGGCTTTCAATAACTCCAATGTAAAAACACCCCTGTCATTATTAGACGGTCAGAGCAACTGATGAAGTATAAAGAGTGAGAAAGTCTGAGTAGGGCCAATGGGAGGTGTAGTCGAACGGGTCAAACAAACACTAGGCTTTCGCCTAGGAGACCGTTGTTCATGTCCCGTGTGAAACCAAGTCAACGTTGACTTATTTTACTGACTTATTTTAACGCACACCACAATCTTTTCCTAAGCCTTGTCGTGCAAGTAAACATGAAAACTAAGTAAACCCAGTTTGTCAGACATTCTAACATTTGAAGCTTACGTTAGTGAATTAATTCTTTACATTTGATGTCTTGGTAAAAACCAGAAGTAACACAGGAAAAAGTTTGTGTCTTCCAACTAAGTTTGGTTAACCTGGGGATTTATTCAAAACCTGTATGATCATCTGACTGCTCATGTTTCTCGCCCCATTTGACCTTTTTTTTTAGCAATGTTAACTTGGTGAGTGAGTTTAATCTTTGATGGTATAAACCGTCAAAAGACCCAAGTTGTAATAAACCAGAACTATTCTTTAACCTTCTGTGCGTGCTACACCTCTCAAAAAATCACTTTCATCTACCTCCCTCTCCCTTCTCATGCCTCCACCCAGTGAAATCTTCTACTCCGTTACCCATCCATCTTTTCTATTCCTCACACATCTCTGATCCCACACAAATTACCTCCCAAATCCCTTCCCAACAACCCCCTCTTGGCTCCTCTATTTCTCGTCATTTATCCACCCTCATCTACCCCGACAGGTCCCATGGTTCTCTCCCTCCTCCACCTCCCTTTACTGCACCTCTTTCCCCCTCATCCCGTCCCAGAGGCCGCCTGATATCGGGGTCAGTGTAATCCCGCCATACGTAATCTCCAGTTAAATCCTCTCAATCTCTCACGATTAAACACAAAAAGATGTCCGAACAAGAGCTGGAAAAATTACGGCCCACTGCTGCATCAGGCTGCTTCGGGAGGAGAGTGAAGGGGTGAGGAAGAGGGGAGAAAGGTAACAAACAGAACAAGGTTTTATCTGTACATCTAACCTGTGTGTAAACACCTTATCTCTGCTTGTTTCCCCATAATTGGAGACTATATGAGTTTGAGTGTTATTGGGGCAACAGAAGGTCAGCTGAGGTAATGGGACTGAGTGGGAAGCAGCGTGTCTGTATTCCAGCGGAGGAGAACAGGGTGCCTTGAGGTTAACAATGCAGAGATCTTCACCATCACTCACTAGTCTTTCATCTCTCTATCCCTTTAACCCTCCTCCCTGCTTAAGGAGGCAGCGCAAAAAATCAGTTCATCATGACACACTCTGTTCAACGTCTTTATCATTCTTTGTATAAAAGACCTTTGTGTTGTAAAGACAACAACCCTCGGTGCACAGACAGAAGGGAAATCTTGTCCAAACTCAAATGTTGCCCTTGAAGAATAAAAGGGGTAAACTTTTAGTTGCAAGTCGTGACACAAAAGCTCCCCAATGCGAGCCTTCTGTCATCCCACAGGTACACGCAAGGTCACAAACTTCAGAATACACACACTCTGTCACACACAGTCAGACTCAGCCGTACTGTGGTCATGTGTGTGCTGTTGGAGATGGCAGTGGGCCAGGCCACATGTGTTCTGGAGCTGGGTGGATCTGGACCCCGAAGGCGAGCCGGGGCCATGTGACATGCTCCTGTTAGGGACGCCTGGATTCCCTGCTGACAGGGGCACAGCAGAACCGACCCGACAATGCCACTCTGGATCGATCCCGCAAGGACAAAGCAGCTGCCTTGAGAGAGAGATGAAAATGGCCCCGGTGATTGGCCCACTGGTGACTTCTCACCACAGTACTGGGGAGAGAGAGGTGACCTTTTTGGCTCTGACTCCCAGCAGCTGCTCTGATCTGGAATTTCTGCCTCCAATCCAACACAATGGAGGTGAATATAATTTTGTTTGCTCTTAGCTTTATAAATACAATAAAGGGGATATGGTTGGTGATATTCTATATTTTTCTTAATGTCACCAAATCATTCCGCTAACACGTACTGCTTCCATATGCCGGCATTATTGTTCAAAAACTATTAAAAATATATATATAAGTGACACCATATGATGAACATGGGCACTGTGGTTTATTTTGATACAATCCTGTGGGCAGCCACCGGGTCTGAAAAGTGAAGCCAATGATGAACTGCCTTAAACTTGAACGAAATCTAACAGCCAGCAGGGGGCGACTCCTCTGGTTGCAAAAAGAAGTCTGATTGTATAGAAGTCTATGAGAAAATGAGCCTACTTCTCATTGGATTTATTACCTCAGTAAACATTGTAAACATGAGTTTATGCTCTCAATCGCTAGTTTCCAGTCTTCTTCAATACAGTCTGATGTTCATTTAGTAAATTATGGTCCCATTTAGAGTCAAATAGACCATAAAGCAGGGGATGCTTTAGGGCGTGGCTACCTTGTGATTGACAGGTTGCTACCACGGCGTTGTGCGGTCTGGGAGTTGTCCGTGTTTTTGTCTTACAACTTTAACCCTTTCACAGTGTGTTTTAAGTTCATGAAAGTTAATTGTAACATTTTTGGTCGCTTAAAAATGTCTTATTCAGCGTTCGGTGGTACTTAGCTCCACCCTCTCGTGTCATTTCTGGAGATCGCAACGGCCAAAAACCAAGATGGTCACGGCCAAAATGCCGAACTCGAGGCTTCAAAACGGCAGTCCACAAACCAATGGGTGACGCCACGGTGACTACGTCCACTTCTTATATACAGTCTATGAGTCGATCCCACATATACCGTCCTGCTGCCTTGAATAGGCCTACTCCAAATGTATATTAATCCGCAACTGAAAATAGACCCCAACAAATACACATTTTAATCTTGTTTTAGAATACAGTGATACAGTCATACAGTGTCATACAGTGACTGATGAGCCGCCTCAAGTTTCTCGCCAAAAACAACATTTTACAATATTACATTTGAACACATCATGATGTTATTATTTACTTCATCCAATACTGTAGTTTACTGAATAGAACATGAACGCATCATATTATATATCAATGCAAACTAAGTTAACGTTGGCTGTTGGCTCTGTTATTTAACCAAGCAGAAATGTGCTAACCCTAGCTAGCTCTCCTCCTGCTGATTTCAACCCGGATTTGTCATTCACATGTGGCATTATCAGGGACATTTTCTATCGTCCCCGGGACGACGGTATGTCATTAGTCCCGAGCCCTGATCCCCGGTACCTATGGTACCTATAGTACGAGTGTGGTGCTCACAATTACAATGCTAACATGCTGGTGTTAAGCAGGTAAAATATCCACCATGTTCACCATCTTAGTTTAGGGTTTGCAGATATTTAGTCTTAAACCAAAGTATTGGACCTGATGATGGCACTAGATTAAATGTCAAGGGATCTATAAAGTTATTAGAATTCATCCTGAGGGGCACATGGATGTTTGTAACAAATTGCAGGGCAATCCATTCAATAGTTGTTGAGATAGTCTTGACCAAAGACATTAAAATCCATAGAGCCATTAAGTCCTACCTGTTACAACCATGTCTGGACCAACCGTGGCCACTCGACTGGCCTCTTCTATCGAGCTGGTGACGTTTAACCCACAAAGGTCTTGTGCTTCAGCTACATAAATAGTTTGAATTGACTTGTGGTCTGCTAAAGGCTGCTAAAAACAGAAATATTACATAAACGGTATTAGATTGTTTTAGTTACTATCCCGGTCGAGACAAATTGAATGAACTGCACAACTGAGCACTACAATTTTCCAAGGCTGGATTATCACAAACGTCTATGTGATTCTGAATGAGGTTTTTCTTGGAATATCCAGTTTTACTCCGACTCTCTACTGAGAGAGGCACAAATGCGTTGTTGATGTTGGTCTTTTCATGGGACTTGTTGACAATAAGATAATATAAAATACTGCCAGCCTTATACTTTCCAGAAACAGTGTCCCTGTTATTCTAGATAACCCACACAACCGAGTGTGAATAGTTTTCTCAGGGTCTAGCTCCAGTGACAAATGTTCACAGTGTAAATGTCCTTGTTACAGTGGTAACAGGGACATTGTTTCTGTTGGATTTTTAAAGAATTTGCTGCGAGGGGTTAATCAATCCTTTAACACGCACATATAGATTCATGTACTGTAGCTGTTAGATAAGGTGTAAAATTCTAATTTCTCTCACCCTCTCTGTCGCCACACTGACACAAATACACACCACCTTCTTCACAAACAAACAAACATTGCACAATGTGATGGTCGCGGATCATTTCTGGACATTTGTCACCGGCCTCTTTAATAGGGAAACTTGAGCCGCGGGGGGGCCGATGACAAACTGTAAGACTTCCGCTTCTCTTCTTTCACACACTTATGAGAATCCGATACGACTGGAGCGAAACTGGCCCTCTTCCCTTCCTCTGCTCAGCACTCCATCCATGTGGATAAGTGAGCAGAAATACAGAGAGATGGTGAGCAAGAGAGAGAGAGAGAGAGAGAGTGTGTGAGTGCAACATCAAGATAAAGAGATGGAAAAGAGGGTTAGTGGGTGCAGTAGAGAGCAGAAAAAGGAGAAGCGTTGGGCGCCCGAGGGGGGGGGCAGCATGCAGGAGCGAGGAGGGAGACTTGCCGTTTTTTTTTGGGGAGACATGATATAAAGTGAAAAAGATAGAAGTGTTTGAGATGAGAGGATGAGTTTAAAAGAGTGAAAGAGAGAGTGGAGGAAAGTCGGGAAGGAAAAAGAAAACAGCTGGCTTAGAGGAATGCGGCGAAGAAGGAGAAAAACCCCCTCATGTGAAGACGAACCTGCATAATTCATGTTCTGCTCCTTTTAGAAACAGCAGCTTCATCAGGACAGGGCCGCTTGACTGTAGCAATGCAGTGTGTGTGTGTGAGAGAGAGAGAAAAAGTGTGTGTTGCACTGAATTCTGCTTGTAGTGGCATGTTTGTTAGTTGTGCGCTTTCTCTGTGGTTGTACTTTTCACAGTGCTGGTGTACAATGTGTCTAAGCACACAGATGTTCACGTGCATGTGTGTGTGTGTGTGTGTGTGTGTTTAACTGGAAGAGGGCGCCTTCACCTTCACCCTCACTCTCCCTGACTGCACTCTACAAGGCCATTAGAGCTCCCTGAGGCCCGCGGAGGCTGCTCGTCTCTGTGTCTGCTTTCATGTGTCAGTGAGTGGGCTCAAATGTGTGTGTGGGTGTGCGTGTGTGTGTGTGTCAACTCCACAGAGCGCACGGTAAAGTTGAATGGTAGTATGTTTTTCCAAGCCCCGCTGAATGGATGCATGTGGGTGTGCAGGCGGCCATGTGCAGGCCTACCTTCATGTTTCTGCTTTCATTATCAGACATTTTTCTGTCCCTGTCAGAGAGATGTTAATGTGCAAGTGTGTGTGTGTGTGTGTGTGTGTGAATATTCCTGTGGTGTGAGGAATGTTAAGAGTGTTTTTTACATCCCCCGATTGGCTCGGAAGTCCATCCGGGTTGCATCAATTTCAAATCGTAAATATTAAACATGTTAAATATTACGATGGGATATCCGGTTGTGTGTGGGGAACCCCGAGGACGGCCGATGACGCAGTCATGTGGGAAAGAATGACAGCCAATAGAGAACCGAGCTGACTGAAGAATGAAGATCAACCACCGCCGTCATGGCGGTTGCGGCTAATGCATGAGCAAATGCTAAACGTGAAGCATAATGTAGTAGTAAGATGGAGCTCAGAAGTGGAGGACCAACTTGTTGATTTGTGGCAACAGCACAAGTGTTTATTTAATGTGTCTCCATGACTTCATCCATCCATCCTTCGTCATTTTTTTCAGTAAAAAGTAAAAACTAACATCACTAATTCTTCCTGCGTCCGTCATGTTTCTCTACACTAAAGTTTGATCATGAGAGATTTTGCGAGATTTAAATCTTTTTGTAGCAAGGACCCCCCACCCCAATCTTTTACATAGCAATTATATTATGATGGAATCTATCAATGTACATATGCAACCTGATCTCACAGGAAGGCGTATAAATCAAGCCTCCAGGAAGACAAAACTTTGAGGCAAATTTTCGTAGTGGCCAAACGCTGGTACTACAACTTTTGTGTCCGTTAGTTGGGCCCAAAAAGACTTTTTCCCATAGACTTACATTGGGAAAGAGACGTCTGTAACTCAGCGGATAATTGTTTTTAGGTAAATCAACTTCCCGGTACGAACACTTGAATAGCCCTTATTTAAATTATCAGGTCCTAAAAGTTGTAAAATGCACTAATAACTGAGTGTGTGTGAAAGCGTACAGTATAAACCCCTCTACTCCAGCAGACTGTGCATACAGTGTGTGCAGCTGCAAACAAGCCTCGGTAGGGTAGCGAAGGGAACTCAGCAGGCAGCGCCGGTCTGATCAAAAGATTCCCGGGTCTCTGAAATACACAACTCGGGCTTTACCACTGTTGACTGCTAGATTAGCATGCCGAGAACAAACATCACCATACAAATAGACGGATAAAAAAACATTCTTAAGAAGAGTCGGCACTCCCACCCACTCTCCTCACAACCAATATGTTAAAATGTGACAATGTTGTTACAGCTCTGCTCAGAGAGACAAAAGGAGAGAAACAGAGGGAGAGAAAAAGAGACATCTTTCCTGCTGGAAAGAGCAATGTATTAGTCACAGTAGTTATCTCAGATACACCACACATATCATTAGAGGGAATATTGGGCGAATGTTTCCAGTTTTATGAACTGATTACAGGAACATAACCTCCACTAATCTGCACAAGATCCCATAATACACACAGTGAAATGTGTTTGTGCTGCATAAACTGTACTGTAAATGAAACACACATGAAATCATGGAGTTGTGAAAACTTCTTCAGTACTTCACCCTCACAGGAAGTAAGTAAGAGACCCATTAACGATAATTTACTCACTTAATAATAAGCCATCAAGTCTGCAGTTGTAAATGTTAGTAAGCTGTTAATAAATAGATTTTGGTCCATTATACTCTGCAGCTCTTTTCCAGCGGGTAAAGTTTCAACTGATGAATTTAAAAGGAAACTCCGACTTTTTGCGGAATCAAAATCAGTTTACTACTCATGGGGAGTTCAACTTCAACCTGTAAAAACAGTTGCATAATGTCTTCTGTGTCAAGGCTGAGAAAAACAACATCATTACTGTAATAATAGTGATGTCATTGAAGCTAGCTCAGTTTGGGCATGGAGATTGAAAAATACGCTATCGATTGCATTATAGGGATTGTAGGATCCAGTGTTTTTGTAGCTTGATACATATTATGCCGGGCACACACTACACAAGAATCAAGCCGATTTTGGGTCTGATTCCTACCTCTTTTACATAGGAATTATATTATGATGGGATCTGTCAACGTACATATGCAACTCGATCTCACAGGAAGGCAGATAAATCAAGAGCGCCGGGCTTTGAAGCCAATTTTCGTAGTGGCCAAACGGTGTCATTACAACAACCAAAAAGACTTTTCCCCATAGACTTACATTGGGAAAGAGACGTCTGTAACTCAGCGGATAATTTTTTTTTTAAGGTAAATCAGCTTCCCAGTACGAACACTTGAATAACCTTTATTTAAATCATTAGGTCCTAAAAGTTGTAAAATGCACTTATAGCTGAATCCAAAGTTATTTCCCTTCCTCAGTTCATGTGAATGAGACCCAGACCGAGGGCTGGGAGGCGAAGTTAAAGGAAATGACACAGCGCCTGCTCTATGGACCCAATGGATGCGGAAGATCGCCGGATGATCCGGGTACTTTATCACTCGGCAGCCGAGCCATTTTGGCTTCATGCGTCACTGAGCAACTCCCACAGGAATGAACGGGCGCCTCCAACGCTGTATCCAGTTCTCTTTATACATCCATGGTATAAATAGCTTGACATTACAAGGACATTCCACATGTCATGAGGACGTAATTTAGGCTTTTTTTGTGTCATTTGTATGCCACGCAACAATATTTCGGTAATGTCCACAGTTAGATTTAGGCAACAAAACCACTTAGGTTTAGGAAAAATGTCATGGTTGGTCTTAAAATTCTTTGCTTAATCTCAGTAAAATACATACGGTCTCAAACGTCTCCTGGTTGAAAGTCCTGTGTTTGTAGGACCCATCCACCTCCCCTCCCGCCCACCATAAGCAGTCTTTCTCACTATTTATTCTATTCACTAGCTCTGAGCGTAGCATATTTACACAGACGTGTTTACACTGCAGTCAGTACAGACTACATGGCGTACAAATGACATGCCAAAAGCAAGAACGGCGTTCTCATTGCACGCTAAATTTGCCTTGCAAATTATCGTGTCATTCATACGCCTTTTCGTGTGAACGGGCTGACATAATGAGCAAGTGAGCAATGATTCAAGAAAAACTGTGAACCTGTTCTTTAAGTTTGATCCCCACATTCATATAAACAGCCTGCACTGCCCAGCAAGGAACTCCAATCAAATATTAGTGTGGTTAAGTTTTCTTTCAAAACGCTGCTATGTGCTAAAGCTTACCCTAGGGTTTTAAATATGCATTTTGAAGGTTGTTGGGGTTTTAATGTTATTCCACAGAGTGACTTGATGAGCAGAGTGTTTGTTGGATCCCTTCCTATTACTTTGGATTATGCCTCGTCCAAATGCTTTCATTAGAGTGGACCTTTGAGTTTTGATCTGAACATGGATTATAGGATATTTACCTCTGCTGCCCTCTAACCTGTGTAACATCAACACCTGCTTTCATGCTGGAGTGAGAGCAGCGGAGGTCATGGGAGAACACAGGGAGGCCCTCCTCTCGCTGAGGATGCAACGCCCATAAAAATCAACGCAAGTCCGCCACTAAACAAGCAGCTTTTTGATTCTCACTAATTATGAAATGGTTAAACATTCTATGCGTGTTTCTCTCCTGCGCTTGAGTTGCGACGCCCTACAGCCGCAGCCTTCCACCGGCCCTCAGATGAGGCTCGTCAATTAGAGCGCAGGCCGAAGCGAGGCATGTTAATTCGCGGTAAAATATTCCTCCTCCAGCGCTAATTAGGTGCTAGCTGTGGTCGAGGAGCGCTGTTCGCCAAGCGAGAGTAGTCTGTGCTGCATAGCAGTCCCCCGGTATCGTTTGGCTGACCAAAGCAGCCGCGATAACAAGGAATTATTTTAATTAACCGGTGCCGCCTTCTGCAGCTAATGAGCCTAGTTAAAACGGACCCGACATCTTGCTGCAGCATGCATGTTCCCGGCTCCAGAACCGGGGATCGTATACTCACAAAACAAAATGTGCGAATAAATAAATTACAAGGTGAATAAATAAGAAAAGTACATGCATAGATAAACAAGTACTTTTTGAATACGGCGTGCACATCGGTCACACTGGCGTTGATGCGCACACACTGGCGTTGATGCGACAAGAGTCTCAGGGTAATGTCAAAGTGCATGTATGAGCGAATAGTGAGATAGGTACAGGGACGATGACAATGACATGGAGGGAGTGACAATCGTCTTTCACTCCTGGACTCTTTTAGTCCACATTCAGAAAACAGAATGATGAATTTCCTGTGTGAATGTGGGAGAAGGACACTTTTTTTTCTCTCTCTCTTTTCTCTCCTTCCGACTGAGTCAGAGTGAGAAAAGAGGAGGCTTTGAAACTCTGCCCAGCCTCCTGCACAGAGCAGCAGAGGAGGGAAAAAAAACAGAGTTGGCCCTCATCGCGGTTATTACTCTTCAGTTGTGTAACAGCGACATTTGCCCCAGTCTGAAGCACATTCATCTCTACCTCCGAACCACCTGCATTCTCAGAACTGCTGGCTATGGATATCCCATCTTCACCTACAAAAATATCTCCGTCACATGCAGGTGACACTCGTTTTATTAGCGGGACGTACTGCATATGGGAGTTGGTGTAGTACAGTAGGCAAAGATGTTAACAAAGCTGCCGAGCTGGCAGGAGCAGAGACCTGCAGTATCGCACTGTGACAGCGTGTTTTAGTGTCTATGTATGCATTCGGCGAGGTGACAGCACAAGTGCAAAGCTGCGTCTCGCTGTAATACCACATCTAGGGATGAGGCCTCTGCATTCTGGGAGCTGACACAGGAGACCAGGCGGTGTCACGCTGACGAGGTAATCACCATCGGGATCCGAGCGCGTTGAACTACACCGTTAACTAAGAGCTCTGAGACAACCTGCGCCACCCTTATGTCCTCTCACGCTGCAGATGTCCGACCTCAAATCAGCGACCCTGGACTGTAGTGTACCGCTGCTGCAAGTGTGCAGCTGCTCTCATTACCTTTACATGGGAGCTAAACTTTAAATTAGTCAGCATGGCACCTTCATTAGCCTGCTTGAATTTATCTCTTGGAACCCGCTAATGTGCAAATACCGTACTTCATCTGCACATCACACATCTTACTATCATACTTAGCCTCTCATCTAAAACCAAGTGATGCCGGCGGCGGAGGCAGCAGTCAAGGTCATTTGATGAGAGCTGGAGGTGTATGTGATGTGAATTCACTCACCGGATTGATTCCTCCTGTACGTCCTAATGATCAAACCCTGGCGGATTTAGAGGATAGTCAGGCCCCTTCATGAGAGTGTGGAGGATACTGATGTACAGGGAAATGAGATACTGTAGCTAGGTACACACTGTTACAGTAGAGAGGGCCAAATGAGAGGCTGTTTCGTGGTTTGAACTGCAGATCATGTTCGCAGCGAGAGAGAGGAATAACCTGGCTCATCTTATTAATATGAATCTGACAAGCTTGCAGTGGAATGTCTACAGTATCTTACAGCTTTCTGTTTTTAAGACGCTGTACGTGTTACACAAGCACTTTCAGTATTAAAGGCATTATAAGGAATTCCTAGATATTTAAAATGACAAGATGAGAAAAAAATGGTGAGAAAACTAACATCTAACGATACAGGCTGTTCTCATACACCGTTTGTAGTTATACCTACAAAAAGTAATGCACTGTAATACGTATATATCCCACAAAATCGGTTCATATGTGAACCACGAAGTATAAAGAGTGACAAACGCCGTGTAGGTAGGAGGTCGGGGTGGATGGGCGGGTAAAAAAATACCTGACTTTCGCCCTGGAGACCGCTGTTTGTATCCCGTGTGAAAACAGAAGTCAACGTTGATTTATTTGTCACGTAACTTCCGTACTTGAGTTACGACACGTCCGGAGATATTTTAAGCCAAACCACAATCTTTTCCTTAGTAGTATTATTGCCTAAACATAACCAAGTCATGTTGCCTAAACCTAGCTAAGAAATCTTCTTGCCTAAACCTAACCAAGTTGTTTCCTGTGAAGACGGAAGTTTATTTTGAAAAGACTGTATGCATGTAACAAGCGGAAATTGACGCGCGTTGCTGGACATTTGTAGGAAAACGCAGGGAAAATTAGGAATAATTTTGTCTTAAGATATCAAACGAAACGTATGAGGATACATTGAAAGATAATAAAATTAATAAAACAATTTATTCTTCACTAAAGGTGCAGTAAAATAGCGTTAATAGCAGGGAAGGAAAAGAGAGAAACTGAAAAGGAAAAAAAGAAGACGAAAATGAAAGAAAGTAATCCGAAAGTTGTGCAAAGAAAGAATAGAGAGAAAGGAGAGGAAGGTCAGTGTTACGGCCGGGCCAGACCGCCCGCGTAAGCACCGCGTGTGCGTTGCGGAACCTCTTGCTTTTTATGTCGGCGTCCATATTAACAGGTTGGAGCAGCCACACAGCCTGCTTGAGCACCGCAGCTCGGCGTCTCTTCTAGAGATTCGAGGTCTCGCCTAGTTTTACCGCGAGCGGTTCACAACAACAACAACAGACAGTGAAAATGATCTTTTGACTGTATATTGACATCATACCGGCTACATTACTACAGTTTCAATGTCTATATATGTAGAATATGTCCCAGGCATGAAAAAAAACAAAGATTTATTTTGAACTCAACACTTCCTGCTTCCGTTTCAAAATAAAAGACAAGGCTTTTATTCAGAAATATTTGAGTGTTGTAGAAAATGCAGTGACTTGCAGGGTACTAAAAATGAATAAAGTACCGGCTTTTTAATTGTGATTATTACTATTATTTACAAAAAAGCACACACTTCTTAACCTTTTTTTTGTCTAAAATAAATATAAATGACATTTATAATGAAATGAAATGGCCATTATGAATGGCACAATCTCCCCTTCTATTCCCGAGTTATGGCTTAAATAATGGCCAGATAAGTGAAGTTGACCTTTGACCTTTTAAATATAAAATGTCATCACTTTATTATTTGATCCCATTAGGCATTTGTGTGAAATTTGATAATTAACGTATGAATTCTTGAGTTATGTACAAAACCGCGTTTTGTGAGGTCACAGTGACTTTGACCTTTGACCTCCAAATTCTAATCAGATCATTGTTTGTCCCAGTGGACGTTTGTACCAGATGTAATGAAATTCCCTCCAGGCGTTCTTGAGATATCGCATTGATAATGGGACGGACGAACTGACGGACAAGCTGAAAACATTCTGCCTTTGGCCACGGCTGTTGCCGGCACGGAGTCATAAAAAACAACAACCTCCAAACATAAAAAATGGGGGTAACGAAACGGAGGTCTGTGGTATTTTCCAGGTCGCCCCCCACCCCATAAATCAGACTTTGTAGCCAGAAACTCATTTCGGATTTAAACACGTCTTTGCTGGCTATGATTGAGCAAGTGGACGCGTATGTGTGACAGTACAACACGGCACTAATGAGTTCCCAAACCAGCACCAAGCGACGCCGGAATTAGTGCCTCTCACAATGCCACCTCCACCTCCCCCGCCACCTCCCCCTCCACCCAACAGCCCCCTAATTCTCCCAACACTTCGACTGGCTTTATTAAAACCTGGACATGAGGACATGAGTTGAAAAATGAGCTGAACTCAATCTCGGCTTTAGATGGACGCGGTCCGGGTGTACTGAGCTCTGGAGGAACGGAGGGAAATGACCTATGAAATACAGCCTCGTCTTTAAATACAATACAGCCCTTGTTACACACATATAGAGTTAGAGTGTGGGCTGCACACACGCATATACACACACTCACGCTCATGCAATCCTACGCACACGCATGCACATGCCAAGCATCGGAGCAATTACGTGAACAGTATTTTATGGAAGAGATGGAAAAAGACAGGGTGCCGCTTAGTAACAAAGACTCGAGACAAAGCCTGAACGCTCCGATTTCACCAGATTACAACTGAGCGAACAGTTAGCCACGCACGAAACAATGGAGGTATGAAAACGATACATTCTGAATAAGGTAAATCAACACA
This sequence comes from Adelosebastes latens, assembly GCA_916700685.1. NCBI lineage: Eukaryota > Metazoa > Chordata > Actinopteri > Perciformes > Sebastidae > Adelosebastes > Adelosebastes latens. Next base: position 23,225 of record CAKAKR010004354.1, on the reverse strand, counting down.
ATCTCTCGGTGTCGGCAGCCAGCTCACACAGCGGGCCCGCCAGATGCCAGCGCTTAGAGAAGTAAAGCAAACACTGTGTTGCTTCTTATCAAAGGGCCCCTGCTGCCTCTGACCGCTTTTAATGAGGAATTAGCAGTAAAAGACAAACAAACAAATTCTGATTTTACTATTCACTCTCGCCTTGCAGAGCTCCGCCACGATCCTCGTCCCCCCCCCCCGCCCCCGCATCCCCCCTTCCCCATCAAAGACCCGAGCAGATCTGAGTGATGGGAGATTTCTTCACTCAACACCAGAGCTGTGAAACCTTACTGGCTCGTTGCAGCTTGTATTTTTTTGGTGTTCTCATTGATTTCTTTTTTAAAAGTGGTTACATTACTTTGTGTGTTCGACTGACCAAACTTATTAGTTATGGCTCACAGAACAGCAGGGAGTATGTGTTCCTTGTCATTAAGGTGCTTTGCTGGGTCATTAGCAGTGGAGCAGGACTGCAGCACAAGGGGGAACGATGCATAAAGAGAGACACACACACACTGAATAAGCGTGGGTGGGTCACCACTGACTTCTGCCCATGGCCTCGCTCCACAGATGATTAAAGCCAGCGGTGACAGACAGAAACATGTGTGTGTGTGTGTGTGTGTGTGTGTGTGCAAACGCAGAAAAAACATACAAGCGAGCACACAAAGATGAAGATGAAATCTGCAGTGGTGCCGCAACACACACAGGCGAATAAACAGCTTTTGATCAGCTTTCAGGAGAAAGCTGGTCCGCGAAAAAAAAAGGCAGCAACAGTGGCAGAACATGTCGTGCTGCTCGGAAATACGGAATGATCACTGGTACTCTGCCACAACACGGAGTTCAACTTTAGACAACAGATTAACATTTTAAATCGAAATGTGAAGCTAATCTGTCGGCTGCTTTTTCCCCGTTGCCCTCTCCCTGTTTCTCTCTCCCTCATTAGTCAGGCACATTAGCTTTCCTGCAACTCTTACAGCCAAAAGAAAGGAAAAGAGAGCCTGCGGCAAAGTGACCTTCTGGGGATGGAGGGAGGCCAGGGGAATTCTCTGACACCACTGATCTCCACCAAGTTCAGTCTCGGCTCAGACAAAACTCTGATCTGATGCAGCCATCAGTGATTGACAAGGGAGATGGAGTGAATTTTAAGCACCGCTCCTGTGCGAGGGAGATCATTTGACTACAGACTGACACGTCTGGTGATGGCTGTTGGCAAATTAACCCTTGAAGAAATGTCATGAGGAGAGATCTGAGGTGAAGAAAAGATCTTATGTTTGATTAAAGCGAGAGGACGCACACGGGAGAGGGCTGATCAGAAACTCAGCTTCTAGTTCCTCGTAGAATTAACCCGATAAATGAGCTCCTGGAAGTCTTGTGTACAAAATGATGAGATTTACTGACCTCGAGACTCCCCTCTTTGAGAAGTAGCCGGGGCAGCATAATTAAAGGTTGCTGTTTGTTTTTGTTTTTTTCCCCTTCATTCCCACCACTGCAGCTATATCAAATTATGTGGCCATAGCTCTAGGCGACACTTGAGAGACCTCCAGTGCCCGAGTATCACCGCTAGACCCCGTCACTGTCAGCGCTTCTGCACAGATCTCTGCTCAGCATGACACATAACCTGCAGTTCACCAATTCTGTTCGTGCAGTCACACATCTGCACACCTAAAATAAATAGAGATGGATGGATAAATAGATAGAAGTCTAGAAAAAAAGGTAAAGCAACATCTTTCAGACTAAGTAGAAGTTGTAATAGTTCTTTATTCTTTCAAATGAAATATGACATAGCCAGTAAAAGGGCTGCTTGACTATGGCAAAAATCATAATTAGTGAGATCACGATTATTTAACACGATGACTCATTGACTTGAGACACATCATGCATTTAGAAAGAACATTTTGTAGCATACATCTTAAAGTTAAATGCATCAATTAGATGCACTTTGACAGCAAAATTAAGAGGCCAAGTCTATGAAGAACTTTATGCTCTTATAAACAATTTAATCACAAACACATTGGTTGTATAGATATTAATGGGGATGACACGGCAAAAAAACGTCACACCCACAAAGAACGGAGACTATGATATACATCAGAAATCTATTAAAATGCATTGTAATTATACTCTACATAATGATTGATTTATGTTTCAATTGTGTCGTCTCCCTGTAGAAATGCAGTTTTAAATTGCGTGCAGGTAAAGCCACAGTACAAGCCTCCACAATCCATCTATTTTTTTTTTGCTGCTTAGGCACCAGATGCTACCAAAGCCTCACTGGCCTTGCAAGACAATGAGGCCAAAACTGAGGGTCGTAGGGCTTCTGCAGGCAGCCCGGCAGATGATAAGCTGACTGAATGGGAAGAAGACATCATTTATTAGTGAATGAAAGTCTTGTGGTTAAAACAATTACGATGGTATTCAATTAAAAAAAAAGGAAAATAAGTGAATCAATGTTGATACAAAGAATAAGTTCAAAAGTAACTTCAGTAAAAGTGCACAAGTGAATGTCTAATATTGAGCCTGTCTACTGGGTGAGAGGTGAGTGCAGTGTGCAGTCCTGACAATCCGGAGTACAATACTGGAGATTCTCAATGACACAACGATAAAAGTTAAAGGTTAAGTCCAGATTCTTTGTTGCAGTTTCACCGGCTAACACGTCAGTGAATAGGAAGGTGTCATCCGCAAAAGGAAAAGTGGCGATATGGACTTGGAATACACCTCCGTAGCATTAATACAAAGAGACCTCAGATTAAAGGAAGGTTGAAATGTACCAGAATTTCACTTTAAACACAGGTTTTACAGGAATACTTGTGCTAAAAGCATAACTCTAGTCCATAAACAGCATGATGTATTTGGGCTAACCGATGAAAAAAAAGATACACATGTTAAAGCAGCAGAGGGTAGAAATGGAGTAAATATGATTAAGAAAAGTTATTTTTCGGTCACTATATCCTGACAGTAGTGTATGAGGCAGGTAATCTGAAAACAATCATGTTCCTCTGTGTCCTCCGGTGCTCCTAATGGCATCTGCAGGATTTCACAGACCGGAGGAAAACAATCAATCAGAGCTGATCTGGAGTCTGCCGTCCAGCTGCCGTCTATGAGAGTCGGCTGTCAATCACTTGCAAACTCCGATCAAACATTCAAACTAGGCAGCGCTGATCAAATATGAATCAATATTATGTTACTGTGATGCCTATTTCTCTCTTCAAATGTTGTCAGACACATCTTGTAGTGTACTGTTTAGCTGTAAAATGAGAAAGTTTTTGACCCGGCTGCATGTGTCAGCATGTGTGACCATGCCCTTGGGCTTGGATGACATATCTTTCAACACAGTTGGACCCAATTGGATGGACTTCTGGACTAGTGTCTCCTTTCGCCTTGACTTGAACTTTTACTCATCTTCCCCCTTTTCAGAAGTCTCCCGGTCAGCTTAAAAGGGAAAAATAAAAACAAGCTGCCAGTCAGCTCCAACATCGGCACTGAATAACATGCTACTGCACCCCCCTCCCCCCGAGCTCCCCCTTCTTCTTACTCCACCTCTTTCTTTTACTCGGTATGAGCATCCCAACAGGATTTCTGTGTTTTCATCTCAGCTTGTTTTGTTTGATTCAAACTCTCATTCCTTAAAACACACTGCCAGACTCTACAAGACAAGCCAAAGACTCAGGCACTGTGATCTGAAGTCTGCCGGTTGGGTGAAAGGACCAGTGGCACACAGAGCCGGAACAGAGTCGACCATGGATCTGAATAATGGTGCATTTAAGGTGGGACAACAGTTCCGTTCCAGCACAACTCGGCCAGCAGTGGGGGTCATGTTTGGAAAGATGGTGCAGACACACAGGTCCAATATTGTGCTCCTGGTTGGCAGAGATTCAGCTCGAATACACACCATTCATACACCTCAGCATGTGTGTATATTTGTGTATATATATATGTGAGTGTGTGAAGGAGAAGGGGGAGAGGCGGATGGGTGTGGGGCGAGGGGGGGTGCGCTTGATGTCTTTATTCTGTCGTCTCACTGGGGGGGAATAAAGCAGGTGCTTACACGGCTCAGCACTTCCCTATGACTGTGCCAGCGCCGGGAGCAACCACACATCCAGTGTTAATCACCATGTTCCCTGCCTTTACGCACGCACGCACGCACGCACGCACGCACGGACGGACGCACGGACGCACGCACACGCACACGCACACACACACGCACACACACACACAATGAAAAATACAGACACACTTGGGGCACCCCAAATGCCTGGAGGGAAATAGGGGGCTAATCCGACAGTGATCTAGTGACTCTGGAGAGAAACCCTGTGCTCAGAGGAATGACACTGGCTTACTGAGGGGTGTGTATGTGTGTGTGTGTGTGTGTGTGTGTGTGTGTGTGTGTGTGTGTGTGTGTTTCTGTCTTAGACTGCAACTGGGGACACATTTTGGACTTGAAACCAGTTGATTGGGGACAGCTTTCCTCACTGTCCCAAACTTAGTTTCACTGCATTTAAAATGGATTCTTATTGGGGGTTATGTTCTGGTACTGTTAGACGTATGTTTGATGGATAAATTAACAAGAAAATAAATAATAATGTATATTAACTAGAGACCATGGGATCACACAAGCTTCGACACCAAATCAGGCCAGGGGCGTCCAACAAGCGACCAACACGCAACGTCTCTTTACGGTCGCAGTAAACACGTGGTTAACGTTGTGAATTCAAACACAAACACTTGCTATGTTTAGGAAAAAAACACCATGGTTTGGCTTAAAATTACTCCGTTTGTAAAGTGAGATTGAAACTTAACATTGTGAACATGGGACACAAACAGCGGTCTCCCGGATGAAAGCCTCGTGTTTGTTCTTGCTAATGTCATTCATTCATTAGCCCCGTTTGGGACGAGCACTATCCATTGCACTCACGTAATTAATTAAGTATAGTCTTGTATTGCGAATTTTTGCAACAAATACAATAATGCAACACATTGAACTCAGTGTGCGAGGTATCTGTACTTAGCGTTTTTTATCGGATGATGGATTAAAAAAAACGCATATGTAAAAAACGGACTTGGTGTGCAAAGACCTTAACAGTCTACGGCCACACTAGCAGTTCTGTGTTGTACCAAAGAACTTATATTGATTAGAAGTGAATCGGTCGTTCCATTGCAACATCCGCGCGCAGCAGGAGAGCTACACCTATGCCATTTTGGACTGAAGGCGACTGCGCTAGTATCAAAGGACACCAGCAAAACGTCCGTCTACAAAGTTCCATAGAAAAAGGAAAACAAAATTATTTATATTCTATTGTCATATATTTAATGTCTCTACTCAAATGGCCCGTATTGAACATTAAAAATATTATCAATATGCATACTATTATTTCTTTTTATTTATTTACTTACTTATTTATTAAACCATTTTACCCGGCCGCTTCCCAGAGGAGCATAAACTTAGCGATGGACGTAAATGGAAGTTAGAAAAATTTAACCAATTGACTTACCAAGGTTACCATCCTTAGAGACTGCGAGCATGGCCAAATATTATTCCAGATTTCAGCCTCAGGTTTCAGCTTCATGCAAGTTACCTAGGAAGCCAGGCATGTAATATTTCAACAGTCCTTCATAAAAGCAACCCTGTGTGATGTGCGAGTACATCCATGCTCATTATTTTGCTGGTGTGGATGTGTTCCTGTACGTACTCCACTCACATGATTACACGCAAACAAAACTGTAATAACAGGAGGTGAAAGGAGAGGGACAGAAAGCGAAATCAAACAAAATAGAAATAGACAAAGATTATAGAGATTTACCAGATACAGACAGAGTAAGAAGGTTGGCAAGAGAGAGAAAAGGATGGCAAGAAGGATGAAGCAGATAGATGGAGAGAGTTGAAGCAAGCAAACAGTTTGGAGTCTCCTGGGAAGGATCTGTTCATCCCACACATATCGAGGGATGAAGGAGAACAAATGTTCCCGGGCCCACAAGTCACATAACAAAGATCGGACCGTGCCACAGCTCCATCAGATTCCTCTGAGCGTCTATTGTTAGAGCACAATCCCCACAAGACGCCATGAGAACGAGCGTGGATAAGCAGCTCAACCTTTAGAAAATATGTCTCCTTTTTCTCAGACTAGCGCTCAAAGGTTGTGGAAGGACGCTGGGACACGCTGACGGTGAGATCTGACTGGATTTGAAATTTACATGAAGGAGACATTTGACTTATTTGTTCTAGTAAGCTAATGAGAAAGCATGGACTATACGGGGGCCTTGAAACTGTCAAAACTTAAAGCCGTTTCACACTAAGCACGGATTTCCATCCGAAAAATGTTCATGGAAATTTCTAAAAAAAACAATTTTGTTTGATTTTTGGGGAAAAAATATTCAGACGGACCCCGATTTCAGCGAATTTACGCCTGCGGAAGAAAATGTTTGACCAATGAAATCCTTTGTTCCAACTGATCGCTGTCATTCTGCATAATAGTTAGCCATGTGCTTCTGTTTATTGCATTGAGAGTGTGTGTTTTCGGGCCTTAGAACAATGGCCGTTTGTTTTCAGGGGAACGGACTGTCGACAAATGGGCTTTTTTTTCTGAACTATTAGTGTTTCGGAATGACAATGGGCCGCCCCCTTCTCAACACCCAATAATGTACAACAAACACTACTGGAATACGATGAAGATGGTAATGAAGCTGATATGCACTTGCTAACGTTATCTGTTGGTCACAGAACGGGGCTAGACACAACAGCTCGCATCACATTTGGGGTCCGATCAGTTGATGTATTGTGTAGTTAACGTTAGCCCCTTAGACGTTCTCTGTTGAGATAGGTTTTGCTGTGTGGAGTGAGACTTTTGAAATGTCGCAAACAAAAAGAAAAGCGCATTCGGCCCGTTTCCGTCAACTGGTTTGGAACGAATAAACTGGGCTTGTTGGTTACAGTGTAGTTTTGCCAGAAGATGACGCTATAGAGAGAGAGAGGTCTTCAGGAATTTGTTCTAATTGGGCAAGTTTTAGTTTTTCTTTCATGTCGGCTAATATTGATCATGTTTGATGATGTCTGGAGTCAAAGACAAGCATTTGCACGTTATCGAAATATCGCCAACAGCAGAAAGATTTAGCAAATTTTGCCGCTTCCATACAGCATTTTCTAATGTGATAGTTTAAATTGTGAATAAAAATGTGTGAATTGAAACACGGCTATTGACGAAAATGGAGCACGGCAACGCGGATAATTTGCATCGGACCCGGTGTGCAAAGTGTGGAAAATTCCAATGCGGATTTTTTCTGCATTCCCGCAACACACTTTCACATCACACTGGTGAGAAACAGCTTTCAAGTGGGATGCAACCCTTAATAAAGTTATTATTACATTATCAGTGTGCTGTTAAAAGCAACTTGTTAAATAGCCAAATCTGACTGACTCTTCTGAAATTTGCATTACAGTTATA
>CAKAKR010004353.1:76846-137669 GCA_916700685.1 Adelosebastes latens | reverse complement strand
TACACATCTTAGACTTATAAAGCAGAATCAAATTATGAGAGAATATGTCTTCTGAATTTTGTATTCATTCTTATTATTTACCATAAAATGTAAATGTTTCCATGTCTGAATTATCCTTCCCAGAAGCACTGGGTATACATTGGAAAACTCAAGCACAAAAAGAAAACAAAGCCCCGTGTCCCAGCCTATCAGAATCTTACCTTGGCTAGTTAGGTAACAAGGCTTACACTTTGTCCAGACGGAACATTAGCAATGCATGGTGGCTGCCTCGCTGAATGGCTGTGTATCTCACGTGTGTGGTGTCCACACCTGCTGCGTTTCTGCTGCTGCCAGCCCTTTCTTTCTACATATAGTTTGCCTTTATATTTATTTTAGACAGAAACATGTCAAGAACCGTATGGTAAGTTGTAAATAATAGTAATAATTAACAATTAAAACCCTGTACTATATACAGATGTATATACAGTATATAGTACCCTGCAAGTCACTGCATGTTCTACAACACTGTCCTGCACATATTTCCGAACTAAAGCCTTGTGTTAACAAATGAAGGAATTCTGTCCACAGACAAATTTAAATAAAAGCAGGAAGTGTTGATTTAAAAATAAAACTATCGCGGTAAAAATAGGCGAGACCTCGAATCTCTAAAAGAGACACAGCTGACAGGCAGCCAAGCCGCGCGTCAAACAGTGTGCGTTGCTCATGCGGGCGGTGTGAACACGCCTAATTATCTACAGCCATGCTAGTGGCTCTGTGAGGCTGAACTTAGACAAGGTGGTACATTTTTTGTAAACGCAGTGTTTCTAACATGCCACCTATTACAGTGCTAACATATTGATGTTAAGCAGGTATAATGTTTACCATCTTACTTTAGCCTGTTCGCATACTAAAATTTGCAAGTAGCACAAAACAGAAAGTAAAGTTGAAGCTTATGGGTATATTATTAGCTTAGCTGGTCCTAAACCAAAGAAATTCCAGTCTGGACCAAAGTGATGGACCGATCGACAGACGCCACTAGAATGGCTAAAAACATGTTGGGGTCCTTTGTGATTGGTGGTCCATCTATAAGTAGATGGCTTTGCTAATACAACAAGGCTACAATGTTTTAATTCAGAATAAAAGCCTTGTGTTAACAAATGAAGGAATTTTGTCCACGGACAAATTCAATTAAAAGCAGGATGTTGATTTAAAAATACATTTTGTACTTTTTTTCATGTCTGTGACATATTCTACATATAACTAGACACATGCTACCTTTAGTAATAAAATTGTGACAATTTCCCCCAGCAAGGTGAGTCAGTTTTCATATATTAGGCAGTTTCTTTATGTATCATTGGTCTGTATGTTTCATTAGTGGGCTGAAGTTTGGTGTGTTTGTGTGTCCTTGATAGCAGAGGGAACAGAACATGATGATGGTTTTGTGTGTCTTTTAACTGAATAGACTCAACATGACAGACATTCTGTACCGACTGCAGTACAAATGGATAACATAAATGTTAACAGTAATTGAACAGGAGTGTGTGTGTGTGTGTGTATGTGTGTGTGCATACATGCATGTTTTAACTTACTTTTGTCTGTGTGTGTATGTGGAAGACTGTGACAAAAGGAAGTGTGCGTGTGTGCGTGTGTGTGTGTGGCTTTGCCAAGCAATCACTCTCGTCCTCATCAAGGCTTGGCTATTCACATAAGTGTATAGCTGTGAATGGGTGACACAATTGCCTGCAACAATAGCCACTACTGCAGAGAGACTAGATCAAAGTAACAAAGAGGGATATTCATTTCAAACACATTTCAATGACTGAATGGATAAAAAAATATATCAAGAAAGAAAAATCATCAAAGTGAGTCCTGATTGAAATGCCGACGATTGTGGAGGAAACCGGGCTAAGTCATCCATTTGCAAATGTGCCCCGTCGCTGAAAGAAGTGGTTGAAAGGTCAGAGTGGCTATAGTGGTGATAAAGTCTACATTAGTGTAACGTGAATGAAAGCCATCAAAGCGGCCTTTTATCGCTGTTAATCGTTATAGCCTGTCATAGATGTGTGTCAATACCATGAATAAATAAAGCCTTCTGCCATTATTTGAAATTCTTTTGATATACAATATGTGATTAGATAAGGATGAGTATTTACAGATAAAAAGCATTGTTTATTAGGTTTGGTTGCATATTCTATTAGGGTTAAATGCCAGGTTATGAATATGAGATCCATAAACGGTCAGGTACATATCCCATCAGGCTGGCCAATATTTTGCTGATGGAGGCTTGATACTGGTCATGCTGGTTTCATGCGTAGGGCTGCACAATCGCAAGAGGTGTAATATTTGTTAAAGGCGAAATGTGTGTCAAAATACCATATTGTTTATATACAAAGAGGACAGAGACGTCCTGGCTATACATCACTTTCTACAGACTAAAGAAAACATATTTGTTTGGTACAGATCCCCGCAAATAGATATTATAATACTTTTTTAATGAAAATTAGAATAATGATGTAAAAATGATCATTCCCTCTCATGTTGCAAATCATTTCGCAATTGCAATATCAGTCAAAAATAATCGCTATTAGGATTATTTTTCGTCAGGCAGGAGGCAGCACAGCTAATAAAGAGCATGCTAATTTAGGATTGGCTTGTTGGAATGGCAGTTTTAGCCTAGTAGTTAAATGAGTCCAGACTGTGAGCCTTCATGGGTAATGTGAAATGATGTTGATTTAATAGGTGATTGATTCTGACGTAGATGGGTGGAAAAAATAGCGAACTTTGAGGAACTGCTGATGGCAGAAGTGAGTAAAATGATTTTGCCGCGAGGAGAAACCAGCACGAAATATAAAAGATCCAAATGTTTTCCCATCACGATTCAGCATCAGCTCATGTCCATGCGACAGTCCATGTAGGAAGCATAACCAAGACTTAACTGATCTCCCATGCCAGTGTTATGGACATTGTACCTCAATTGTGTTAATCTTTCCAGGTATTAATAATGTGACATTTCCAAATAAGCAATTTAATTTTCTGATACATAAGCACTATGAGTTTACATATTCAGGATATTTTACAGTTGTTGCTGCTATTTGTTGTGTTTCTGACACACAGTCGTATCACAGAAAGATGCTAAACTTGCATTATATAATTAGTGAGGTTCTCAAAATTTAAATTTTTTCTCAATTTGTGAATTTCTTCCTCTGCTGTTATATACATATGTGCGCCTATACACACTCCATCTCTTTCTCTCCCATTTTTTCTCTCCCTCCATTCATCCTCTGCTCTTTCTCCTCCTCCGCTCCCGGATGGCGGTATCCTACATACAAGCTGTGGTGTTCTGCTCATTTCCATTTTTTTCTTTGCTGGAAGTGATAAATGCCTGGGTTACTGGAGGAGTGTTTAAGGCCATAGTCACATGGGACATGCTGTGGTGTTTTTTTTTTTTTTTTTAATGGCTGCAATGTTGCGATATAATTTTCAATGGGGTGCTCATGCTCGATATTTAATATGCTGGTGCTTTGGCTATAACATATTTCAGCTTCATCCATGAGTGTTGGACAGAAAAGCATTAGCTGTGCCTTGAGATACGTATGCAATTTGTTACAGCTTGTTAATGGAAGTCAACTCACATTATGCTCTTATTTTATGACTAACATACTAGCAAATAATAGCCTGCTTACACATCCAGCAGGTACAGCTGGTGACTGGCTTTCATCAACTCCTGATAAAAAAAAATATCTGGCTTTAACGGCCAGATGTTTTTCTTTCTAAATCGACTAATCACTAACTTTATCTGTTTGCTGATTGTTGCGAACCAGGAAGGAGTTAGCTATGGTGCTGATCACACCGAGAAGCGTCGCCAACAAAATGCATTGTCAATCAAACTATTGTTTTCATATGATACGGCACGCCTGCCGTGCGCTCCTCTCTGGCGCTGTGCATCATGTTTTTCTTGCAGTTTTTAGACGGGCATACAAGTTAAAATATTGTCAACTTCTCAACAACATTCCACTCGTCAATGTCACACTTGACCCAGGCAGCCAATCCAATCAAGCAAGAGGTGGGCTTTACTACTTCACCACTTCCTTCCCCCTGTTTTGATGCCAGGAGATGTTGCTAAATAGCTAATTAGCTGTAGGACTGTGAGATAAACCTCCCTGGGCCAACTTCCATGTCCATCATGACATTGGGCCCAAAAATACTTTTTCCCATAGACTTACATTGGGAAAGAAACGTCTGTAACTTGGCTCTTTTTTTTTTTTTTTGAGGTAAATCAACTTCCCAGTAAGAACACATGAATGGACTTTTTTAAATCATTAGGTCCTAAAAGTTGTAAAATCCACTAATAGCCGAATCCAGAGTTATTTTCCTTCCTTCATTTATGTGAATGAGACCCAGATCGAGGCTGGAGCGAGGGCTGGGAGGCGGAGTTAAAGGAAAGCACCTGCTGGTACTCGGGGTACTTTATGCAGAAGATCGCCGGAAGATCCGGGTACTTCATCACTCGGCAGTCGTGCCACTTTGGCTTCATGCGCCACTGAGCAACTCTCATAGGAATGAACAGGAGCCAGCCAACAATGCTGTATCCAGTTCTCTTTATACATCCATGCTGTGAGAGAGCTACGGAGTATGTGAGAGGTCTCCTGCTGTGATACTTTCATGTCAGGCTACTGTCTTCCATCCCCTATAGTGGATTTGTTTGCTGTAACAAGCTCCCTGATCCACCGGTGTTATATGACATATAAGGATCCTACATTGCTGTCTCTCCTGGATTGCTAACAGATTCAAAAATGATTGGTGCAGTCAAAGCAGGCCTGTAACTCCAGCTTTGCCTCGTTGGTCCATCTCTTCACCGTCTTTACTACAGGCTTAGCAGATTCTAGTTTCTGCCTGTACGTCGGGAGAAGATGAACCACACAGTGATCAGAGAGTCCCAAAGCTGCACGGGGAACAGAGCGATTGGCGTCCTTTAATGTAGTGTAGCAGTGGTCCAGTGTGTTATCATCCCTGGTGGGACACTTAATATGCTGTCTGTATTTAGGTAGTTCTTTGCTGAGGTTTGCTCTGTTAAAGTCCCCAAGAACGATGAGCAGGGATTCTGGATGATTTTTCTCCACGTTAGTAATCTGGTCAGTCAGGTGTTGTAACGCCTCACTAACACAGGCCGAAGGTGGGAGGTAAACACTGACCAGAATGAACGAAGAAAAACCCCTACAGTGAATAAAAAGGTTTGCAGTTTGTGAAAAAGGTGTCTCTAGAGATGAGGGTGGCATGTTTTCTTCAACACTGTGACATCTGTACACCAACCTTCGTTTACCTCCTTTCGTTTTCCCCCAACAGCTCTGTTAGTTGAATGCCCTGCAGATGGAGTGAAGTGTCCGGGATGTGCTCACCAAGCACAGGGCGGCGGATCTGCAAAAATATGTGTTTGCTGTTACCTCTGATACCCTTGGCGTGCACCAGCCTGAACTCAAAGTGCGTCGCCGCCGCAAGTTTACTGGAGAATGGAAGATAAAATTCAGCCCTGCAGTAGCACTGCCGCGGTTACTTGTCATGACGTAGCGTTGTTGAGTTGAGGTCCTCTCTCCGCTCTGTGTCTGTGAAGTAGTTACGATGCGGCGGTGCTCGTGCATGTGTGTGTGGGGCGGGGCGTTGCCTTGGAAGGAGCCCCGAGGGGAGGGGGTGGGTTTAGACGGAGCTCCTGAGGCGATGCTACTTTCAAATTATGTCGACCCTATCTTTAAGGAAATAATGTTGAAAATTTAAACTCACTGGATGGCAGGAAATCTTCTTTGCAACCTATATGATAAGAAAGAAACAATATAAAACGGGTGTAAAAAAAAACAACACAATTTAGTCAGAGCAAAAAAGGTTAGATGATTGTCTACCATTCCATGATAATATATTTTCACATTGTTCCAGTGTTGCTTAGTGACTAAAATATGTGAGAGTTCCAGGTGATGAATACAGGATCGTGGTGCCTAGTATGGCTGTCACACATACACACACAAAAAAAAAAGCTTTGCTCAGTAATTATACTACTCGGGTGATGTCACCTCAGACAAATCACACAGTAACAGCACGACAGTGGCAGTGTGACATATCAGGACTAGCAGTTGTGGAGGGATGTTTGAACCTGGATTTGCATAGCATAGCCTGCAAGACCTGTTACATGCTCTTAAACATTTCTCTTGTTAAGCTTCAACGTTAAATCAACTGAAAGACGCAGATTAGAGGTTGATTAGTACCTATTGAGGCCAGAAGTCTGCTCCGGTTTACGAGCTTATGGCTGAAACACCATTTATGACAAATTAAATTAGACCTGTGCCGTCGGCGTTACGGCACTAAATCAAGCTTGTATTGCATTAGTAAAAAGCAATATGACAACGTGACTAACGTAATATTATGTTTGTTTATAAACGCACTATCAGAGCCACTAGTGTCTGGCAAACCGTGCGCAATTTACTGACGTGCCGAGGCTGGCAACACGGCGCGCGACGTGTTTGTTTAGTTCCTGTGTTTTTTGGGGTGGCGAGACAAGACGAGTTTCCGCCAGCCAGTGTATCACAAGCTCGGCGGCCCATAAAGTGAGCGTGTGTGAGGTGAGTATGAAATCAGCAGTAACGTTGCAGCTGTGAACGTAGCAGTGCAGTGTGTGTATAAAGACTGTTTGTTGGTGAATAAATGCTACAACTACTCAGGACCCAAGCCAAGTTCCCGTGTCTTGCTTGCCACCTGCGGAGTAAAGTGACGGGGGGTTAGCCCCGGAGTTAGCGACAACTTTGGCCCAGGCTCACTTAAGGTGGGCTGACATTTAAGGTAGACCAGCTATCTCATTTCAGTGACAAACTGCTCCTCCGAGTTTTGGTGGAGCGGCTGCTGAGTCTGGTACGACACCTAGTGGTAAAATTCTGTATACCGGTGTGGTCCGGAGGCTTTTAATATCAAACCGATTTGAAAATGTTTACACTGGCCAAACCCTATTATATATTACTGCTAGCAAAGAAATAATGAACAAATCTATTATATGCATACCTTTTACTTTTTGCTCTGATTCTGCCCTCTTGTGGCTGAAAAGTGCAAAACGCCTGAGACTCAAAAACATGGAAAACTAAAAAGTTTTTGTAGTGGCCAAACTGTCTATTAAGGGATCTTTAGCTTGGCGACATCTTTGTGTTGGCTTCGGCGTCCAACTGTGGAAGCCATGCAGACAAGGTAAGCCATGTTAACAATGTGGACAAACAGTACTAATGATGATGACGGTCTACCAACCAAAATATTGTAAATATTCACACATTTAAAAAGGTTAGTGTCATATAATAAACACATGATATGATGACATATGATAAACCTCTCCTCACAAATCCCTCTCTTATAACATCTTCACAAGGGAAGAAATTAGGAAATCATAGTCTGACCTGTAAAACTGTGAGGCCTTGTGTCCCATGGTACATTTTGCCTTATTCTTGCTCGGAGTGTATTGCAATTTTTTGCTGTATCCTGTATCTACCAGTTTAACAACCAAATGTCCCCACAGGGATCAATAGAGTTTAGCTTTATCCTGTAATGATGACAAATTCAGCCAGCAAATTGCACTAAATTGTTTGTCTGAGTACCCATTTTATGGATTTTATAGGCAAAGTAATCAAATGTGACAGGAATGGATGAAGCTACATGGTTGAATCGGAGTATGCCACGGAATTGCATCGCACAATACAATTTAAGGCAAAGAGTTACTTGTAATGTATTAGATTTCAGAAGTGGCCTGATAAAGAGGTCTAACAGGGGAGAGCAGTGTACTGAGACAAAGGGGTGATGAGAAATGAGTGTGTGTGGTGACGATGTGGTGCAACATGACAAGGAAATATATGAGTGCATACTAAGATGCACGGTAAATGGGATAAAAGCGATTACAGTTTACAATTGTCAATTTCTTCTGTCTAAGTCATCCATCTCTGTATCCACCATCCATCCAATCATCCATTCATCCATCAACCCATACATCCCTCCATCCATCGGTTCTGAGCTGCTTTTCAGCATCAAATTCAAGGCTCACTTTAAATCTATGCAACTTTTCTCTATAGTTATGCTGCACATGTGTTTTTGCTATTGCTAAGCACCTGCATCTCCCAATTCTTGGGAAGGGTGTCAACAAATATACCAAAACAGGATCAAACTGTTCTCATACAGTGTTCGTAGCTTTACCTACGTTGTGGTACAGAAAGTGTAAAGAGTGACAATGTTGGCTCCAAAAACACCGGACTTTTGGCCAGGAGACCGCTGTTCGTGTTCCATGTGAAAATAAAAGTCAACAGTTATTTGAACCCAAACCACGATCTTTTCTAAGAACGTAACTAACGTAACCAAGTAGTTTTGTTGCCTAAACCTAACCACGTTGTTTCCTGTGTAGACGGAAGTTTATTTTGAAAAGACTGTATGCATGTAACAAGCGGAAATTGGCATGTGTTGCTGGACATTCGTAGGACAATTCACAGAAAATAAGGAATACCTTTTTGTACGATGTATGAACCATTGTATGAGGAGACGTTTGTGGGATCATGTTAATGCAGGTGTAAACCCATAGAATGTATTGCAGATGAATGCAATCCACCTTATTCCTAGCCCCGTGTCACTGAACCGGAACTGTCGTTTTCCAACGGTATGCTAATCCTCTCTCCTAGAGTGACTGTATTAAAAGAATATAGTAAAACATGTGTGAACACCACCTATTACACCTCAGACGAGATAATGTGATCATAGCTCTGCCTTCTACTATGGAGGGATGGGAGGACAACCTGAAGAAGTGGCCTCAGATAATGTATACTAGCATATTTAGCTACTTTATTGACTCCGTTGCTACTGATGGTGAAGCGATCTACAATGCTGTGTCCTCCCTACACATGAAACACATTTCATCAGTTAGCTTTTTGTCGACTAAATGAAATGAGCACACATAACGAGGGTTTAGGGTGGTCTCTTCAAGTTAAGGCTTCTCAGCCACTTTCTTCTGGATTCCTCGTCTGTAGGTCGGCGATGGAAACTGGAAATCATTTTAGTTGGCAAGTCCACCTGCTCCATCAACCTAATATGCATATTAAGATCTGATAACAATGTGGGCAGAGAGGATATAATGAGCTCATAATTGACTTACCAATACCAAATGATATGGTGTTTCCAGATTCTCCACTGGGTGGGTGTTATGGATTGAAGTCCAGGCTTACCCCCCAGATCTCACCCCCCTCCACACAAAAGCACCACGCAATTAATATTTATCCACAGGGGAATGATCCCTATCTGGTTTCCCACAATCAACACCATGCCAAGCAGGTCAAGCCAGAAGCATGGCGACTGTGGACTGAACCCATTTTTACATGGGAATGTAAGAAGGCCTCTTAAAAGTGACAACCTACAGAAAGCTCATTTTACCAAAATGTGAGCAGAGCATGAATACAGGTTGAAAATCATCTTTAAGTTGCCTGCAACAAACTGATTTAGCGAAACAAGCCATTCACAGTAATATGGCTAACATCTCACAGCAGGAGTCTGTGTATTTAATTCAGACAGACAGAGAGAGAGAGAGAGAGAAATGTTACTTTGACAGTTAGCGATGCCAATAAGCTGTGAAATATGCCTGTGATGTTAATTTTGAAGTTAATGAAATGGTTAAAAACACACTATAACTGACAATTTACAATCCATTTGTCGCAGAGTGAAGAAAATGCACTAAATTGACCTTGTTTATTAAATCCGTTGAGCACTGCTGCTTTGCTCTGAGTCCCGGCTGAAATGTGATCTGCATTTACAGTAAATAACATTTGATTGTCAGTAAAGATTTACAGTCGCTAATAACTCCATTTCATTTGGCTCATTGAAGACATACATTTCTTTTGGCATCCGATGACAAACAACACCTTTACTCCTTGACACTACAGCTCCATTGGGAAGTTGCCATTCTTTTGAGTCTACCCAAGTAATGAGCCTGTCAATCACACTTCAAAGACGATGATCTGGAGAAGCATATTAGAAAACATTTCAAATTGTCGATGTAGCAATTTGCAATTGTTTTGTATTTTGCATTGACATTGACATAAAGACATGGCTCTGTATCCTCCACATATACACAGATCTCTGACACACAAGTCAAATAAATTAAATTGCATTTAAATCAATTAATTTCCATTTTATTTATGGTAAATGGTAAATGGACTGCATATAGCACTTTTCTACTTTACCGGACAAAGTGCTTTACAATTTGCCACTCATTCACCTGTTCACACACTATTATACACAAACGGTGGCGGAGCTGCCATGCAAGGTTCATCGGGAGCAACTTGGGGTTCAGTGTCTCGCTCAAAGACACTTCAACATGCAGACAGTAGGAGCCAGGGATCAAACCACCAACCTTGTGATTAAAGGACGGCCCGCTCGTGCTTCATAACAGAAGTTGTCTCAGGGCTCTCCAAGACAATCACATGTTAAATAAACTGGGAAAAAAAAGTTCGGAAACGTGTGTTTGGTGGATTATTTCTCTGTTGTTAGAATGCTAATTGGCATTGTATTTTACATCGTTGGAAAGCCTGTTTATTTATCTTCACAATGATGTCCAACTTGTAAGGATCAAGCATTTGTAGGATGAGCAGCACAGCTGATTATGTGGGTAGCGCCCAAGAAAAACTTGCCAAAATGCTCTGCCAATGGTAAACAGTGTATTGTCATAAGGCTACCAGGAAGCCTGCAATGACTGCCCTTCACCGTCAGACCCGTTTGCGCTGGTGCACAAATAAACAGGCTTTCCCACGATGTAAAATACAATGCCAATTAGTATTGTAACAACAGAGAAATATTCTACCAAACACAAGTTTCCGAACTTTTTTTTTCCAGTTTATAAAGCAGTTTGTTACTGCTGGGGTTTGCTAGTGTATGTCAGTGTTTCCTCGTCGAGTTTGTTTTTGTAGGTACATTTTCTTTGCGTGGGAAATGGCGTATGCATCTTTCAGGCCCCATTTTGTGTGTATGCAACGGTTATAAATGAGACCCCAAGTTATCATTGGGGGTTTGGTCAAAATGCAGTTTTCATTGGCATCTCTGAGACGCACATCGTCTTTGGCACGTGGTCCTTATTGTAAAAAAGCATGACGCCCTGGGATGG
Source organism: Adelosebastes latens (assembly GCA_916700685.1). NCBI lineage: Eukaryota > Metazoa > Chordata > Actinopteri > Perciformes > Sebastidae > Adelosebastes > Adelosebastes latens. The sequence continues at coordinate 126,538 of CAKAKR010004353.1, read as the reverse complement.
TTTTCCAATGTCCTCCCCAATTTTTGGAGTCACCAGCCGCCACTGTTTTGTACCATATTAATATACTATATTACTATATTACTGCTCGCAGCTAACGGTGCTAACAGCCCTAACACTGCAAACAATGGCACAGGTTCTGACAAAGAAAACGGTGTTTACCTGAGGGGGAACCGAAGGATGGGCGCTACGCTTAAGCAACGACACCCTTTGGTCTGTACGGCATTTTCAGCTGTAACCGCCATGTAAGATCCAGTGGGGCACGCTCGCATGCACTAAAAGCATACACGGCCGGCCCGGCTATGTCAACAAAGCGAGGAGAACCTCGGATTATAACACACAGAGGGAGAGCAACTTTATTCTCTGCTCAGGTAGACATTACTCCTCCATATTTTTCCATAGCAAATAGTTATTTGCTGCTATATTAATGCTCTGGATGTCAAATTTAGCACTTTCAAGGGTCCACACATCTTCAAATAAGAACACTCATCTGAAAACCTCATCTGATATAATGGTCCTCTATGTCTGCAGTTTTGAATAAAATGGGTATTTCGCTGGCCCCCCAAATAAGCCCTTTTCGCTGTTCATTTCTCTTCTTCTGAGGTTCATCTGCCCATACCCACCCACCCATGCAATTAAGCTAGGAGGCAGACTGGCAGACACACACACACACATATACACACACACACACACACATATCGACACACACAGGCAATTTAAAACTGTTTTCATTGACGGACACTTTCAAAATGCATTGGCTCTTTGTTCTCATGTGTTAAAAAAGTGTGGCAGCCTGGAGTGTGGGGGGTGGCACTGCTGAAGGAAAGATTTTTTTGTTCTGTTGTCTGTGTTTCCCCGGAGATAGAGGGAGGCCGAGTGAGAAAGACAGAGTGAGAAAGAGCAGAAAAGCTTGAGCACATAATGTGTTAAGTGTCAGGGAAAAAACACAAGCAGAGGCAAGAGGGAGGAGGTATTAGTCCGCTCTTAGCAGCTCATTTTTCATTTAAATATATTGTTTTGTGAATTTACCAAATTGAAAAAAAGTAGCAAAATTAAAAAAGAAATGTCCCACATTATCACCAGAAATATGTAACTCTCATCCTACCGACTGGGGTCCCCGCAGACCCCAGAGCTATACTTTTTGTCATATTTCACAGGTGGTTTGTTTTACCATTCCAATATTTCATGACTTTGTCAATCAATTTGTTCCAACTAAATTAATATCACTGTTTTCAATTGCAATTTCTCATTTTTATTTTATCCATAAATCAATGCTTTTGGCCACCCTTTATGTCTGTCTGAGGGTTTGGAACTTCCATCATATTATAACAGATGGCCGTATATGAGGCAGAGATCAAGACCCATAACCCTCTTCATCACAGGCTGATAAAGGCCAAGGGTGTCATGGCAACACATTTCGTATCTCTGTTCCATATTTCAGCCACTTCTCACTCCCCCCACACCCCTGCATTCCTTAGGAACCCTCCCAGTCACCTGATCTCCACACCCACATCAATCATCACCACATCAAGCCATGCCTGTTCATGCCATTTTTTTACCTGCTGGTGCCAAACGTAGCTGTGTTTTGACCTGCAACATGTTTATGACATGCCTTCCTGCCTTGCCCATGTGGACTTTAAACTATCTGCTCAGCCTCCGCTATCTGGTAATGCATGAAGAAATATTGTCTTCTGCGTTAAGTGAAATGCAGATTGTTTTTTGTCTTCTGCATCATGTCCAGTATTTGGATGTATTGTGGGTTGTTTCCTGCATCTCTTATGCAGGGGAACATAATTTGAATCCCTCATGGGAAGGGCGAGCTCCACCACTAACAATGTCAACTACTATATGTACAGACTGCACAATGAGATCTGGTTGAAAGCTCTGGAAAAAGTTAGTAATCAGAGATTATTTTGTGTGCAGTCTATGCAAAGACAATTTGCTGGTAGAAGAGGTGATAATGCATACCAAGCTGTCATGACACAACAAAATAAACGCCAGGAAATAATAGACATTATAGAGATTTTTGACATTGGTGACCAAAGCTTCAGAACCACCGGTTGGTGGAATTCCTCGTCTTAAACAACTACTTGTTCTATTTTTGTATCAGCTCACTCATATTCTGCACTGACAACTGAACACTAGAAAATGGTTCAGGTTGCAGGGACAGTGCCAGTACATTTCCATACATCTTTATGGAAAATATCTGTAATTTAAAAAAAAAGGCCTTATTACCAATGACTTTGTGAGTCTTATACATAGACTGTATTATAAGTGGACGTAGTCACTCTGACGTCATCCATTGGTTTGTGGACTACCGATTTGATGCCTTGAGTTTGGCATTTTGGCCTTCTTGGCTTTTGGCTGTTGCCATCTTGTGTTTTTTTTTGCAACCAAAAGTGACACAAGAGGGTAGAGCCAGGAGCAAATTTCTGAGGTCTTGTCATAACAGTGAGGTTGCCAGGTTACCACTGAGCCTATACAGAGACCGAAACCTGTACTCAGCAACAGTAGGGTGACCAGATCCCAACAGACCAAATGTGGGACAAAGAGTATGTTTGTGTGGGACAATGTGGGACACGTTACCAAGGGTGAGAGGTAGTCTACAATTTTGATATAATGTCTAACTAACTTAAATAATAAACATTTCTATTCTGCCCCTTATCTTGTAACATAGATCAGCCCATCTCCTTTTGAGCCGCACGTTTCTTGTGAGACTCACATGAACGTCGTATTCCCCGCATGTGAAATTGAAAATTAACTGGCAAATTTCACAAAAAACTCTGAGAATCGCCTTCCACCGGCTTATAAATACTTATAAGTAGTTTTACAGTCTTTGTTGTAGCTGCTTTTCCTTTTCTTTGTGGTAGTTTCCATCATATATCTGCATAGCTTGTGACTTTGCGGTGACTCGCAATTTTCCCCATAGGGCATAACGTAGCAAAGACGGTGACAGTGACAGGCACTTGACCCACATGTGCACAGTTTGATTGACAGGAAACACAGCCCTATGATGACAGCCTTCCCTGCTTTCTTCACAGCCATTGGATAAAAGCCAGATTTTTGAAAAGCGTCTGTCCTGCAGCAGTTTGACTTTTGAGAACTAGAGCCAATGAAAATGCGGGACATCGTCTCAATATGTGGGAAGTGGGACAAGGGATAAAAACGCTGTGCAGTCCCTCGTAAAGTGGGACACCTGATCACCCTATTAACTCGTAAAAAAAAAAAGAAAATGTTCCAGCGTGTAACTCCTTTTTTTTAACAGATTAAGCAGACAAGACACAATAATAACTGAGCTTTAGAAATTTTGGTAGATGTATTTTTCAAATATGGACAGGTGCCAGGCTAACAGTTTCCCCCTGCTTCCAGTCTTTATGCTAAGCTAGGCTAACTACATCCTGACTATAGCTCAAGAGGTAGAAATGCATTTGATCTATACTTGTTCAAAAGTTTGCTAAAAGTGTTTTGAATGACAGCATAGCTTTATTTGTCTCCATCTTAGAATATTTTTGTCTTCATCTCCACAGTTTCTTTGTCTCTCTGTGGAAATAATTCAACATGTCAAAGATCAAGTTTCCTGCGGTGTGCTGGTAGTTTGCCAACAGCTCTGCTTCTACATAGCCTTGGATTTGGCACCATTGTTCTTCACAAACAATACACTAATGGAGGCGTAGAGATGGGTAAAAAGTGTGAGCTAAACCATCTAAGGGTGAGACATGTCAGTACTGGCTGACCATGATAGAGTTTTTAAAAAGAGGTTTGACCTTTCATTTGGCAGTGCACGTAGTATGAAATAAATTAATGTGTGCTAACCACCATATATGTCCTGTGGCGACTTAATGTCAGTATTACTATTATCTTATATAGAGAATAATATTATTTCTGTCAGTTTTGTAAAACTAACTTGCAGATTTACAAATATCCGTATGAACAGCTGGGTGAAAAAACATCCTGAATGGTGGTGCTGAGTATGAATATGAGAAGAACAGATAAAGAAAAAAAATATTAAGCTTACACCATGGAGGTATTAAGATAACTGAATACAACGTTGTAGGTGGGGCCCCGTTCATTCCTATGAGAGTTGCTCACTGGCGCATGATGCCAAAATGGCTTGACTTCCGAGTGGAAAAGTACCCGGATCTTCCGGCGATCTTCCGCGACGATTGAGCCCATGGAGCAGGCGCAGTAACGTCCGCTCGGTCACATGGCACACCGTCTCATTCACGGAGGAAGGAAAATAACTCTGGATTCAGCTATTACTGCATTTTACAACTTTTAGGACCTAATGATTTAAATAAGGACTATTCAAGTGTTCATACTGGGAATTTGATTCACCTCAAAAAAAATTATCCGCTGAGTTACAGACATCTCTTTCCCAATGTAAGTCTATGGGAAAAAGTATTTTTGGGCCCAATGGCATCACGTGACGGACACAAAAGTTGTAGTACTGTTGTTTGGCCACTACGAAAATGTGCATCAATGACCGGCACTCTTCCTGGGGGCTTGGCTTACACATACTGTATGGGTACTCCATGACACTGCAAAGGAAAACTCTACATTTTTCACACAGCTAGTGATTACATGTTTGTACATTGTTGTATTATTCAACCCTAGGGCTGTTATCTTCCAAAACCAATAAAGATAATATTGAAGCAGAAAAATCAACTTCATCAAAACATCCGTTACATTCATAGACAAAGTCTAATTTATCCAGTCGTATGCCCACTATTTCCCAAACACATGCATCTTCTCTAAAACCTTTCTATTTAAAACACTTCATGCATAAACAGTACTCGCATGGATGAGAAGCACACCTGCGCAAGCGTGAGACTGTTACGTCCGGGCCACACAGGGAATGTCAGCAGTGCGTGGCTGCTGCCTCGTTGAACAGCTGCGTGTTTCTCGCGTAGTGGTGTCCACACTGGCAGCGTTTCTGCTGCTGCTGCCAGTCCTTTCTTTCGACATAATTTACCCTTTCACAATGGCCATTTCCTATCATTAGAAGTGTCATTTACATTTATTTTAGACAGTAAAAGGTTAAGAAGCATGTGCTCATTTGTAAATAATAGTAATAATCCAAAATTAAAACCCTGTACTTTATTCATTCATGGAGCCCTGCAAGTCACTGCATGTTCTACAACACCGTCCTGCAAATATTTTAGAATAAAAGTCTCATGTTGACAAATGAAGAAATTCTCTCCACAGAAAAAAAAACGCTTGAGGGCTTTTATTTTGAAATGATAGCAGGAAGTGTTGATTTAAAAATAAATCTCATATTGAGACAAAGAAGAAACACACATACAAAAACAAACTAAATAAATAAATAAAAAACACACACATACATAAAATAGAGAGGGAAGTACAATAAGAACAATGCTCAGGATGCCTACTTCAAAGACTGAATGGATTGAGAATCAGCCGGGTTCCAGAGAGGTAAAAGTATTTACATATGAGATAATAGGCTGCCATCTCTTGTAAAAAATTGGCAGAACCTCTGAGGGAATATTTCACCTTTTCTAATGATAGAAAAGACATCAAATAATTCATCCAGGAAGGAGTATATATATGAAGTGGAAATGTGTATGAGTTAATATTTGGCCCTACACCAAGTTTGGGTCATGTTGACTATGTATTTGCCTTGTGACATCTAATTAGAAGTGTGTGTTAAGATTCCAATTAGAATTTTTATCTACAAAACTAAGTATTGACATGTTAGCATTTGTCCACTGAGTCATTACTCAGAATATACATTATGTTTTGCACCTTTAATTGCCGTGGTATTTACTAAATCCATTAGAATGCAGCACAATTCCCAGCAGTGTGTTGGTTGCTGTTTGTAGTCAGCCGCCAGTCTGGCCTAATGAGAGTCTAGCTTCAGATGAGAAAAGCTGACCTCACAAGCCAAGCGTGTAGGAGTCCTTTTAAAGAGGCTACAATGGCCATCTATTAATTGTCAAGCTGCAGACACTGTCTCCGTCTGCCTCGACCCAACCTCAACTCTCTGTCCATCCCTCGTCTCGCCTCTCTTCATCCTCCCTTCTCTCATTAGGCTGAGGAGAGGTGTCAGGAGTTGCTCAGGTCGAGAGTAGGCGGCAGCGCTTCGGGCGAAAATGAGAAAACAGTTAAGATTCCACTATCCTCTCCAATGCTGTGATTAAGAGGATGGAGCATCACTCATCACATCTCCCATTGACGGAAGCTTTTCACCTTCCCATTTCTTCATCAGCACTGTTATGGGGCGAAAAGGAAGGGAAAGGAAATGGAGACATCTTTGCCAAGCCGTCGAGCAAATATTGACTTCTATCCACACTGCCAAGCAAAACCAGCTGAATTAGATTTGAGCAGATATTCAATTAAATGTTTCGTGTTAATGTGTTTTCTCCGCCACTGTTCAAAAAGTTATCTCAAATAAATTGAATGTGCTGAGGTTATGATGACGCTGTCATCTTGATGGGAAAAAGAAGGGGTATTAAAAGAGAAAATGGCTCATTTCACAGAGGGTTCAGGGTCCTGAGATATTTAAATATCTCTTTTCTCTCATCTTTCTCTTGTTACTTCCTGCTTCATTCCTCTCGGAATAGTGGTAATGCCATCTGAGTTTTCATGGTCGGAATGCATTCTTTCCTTTCAGCGGCCCTAAAAGTGTTTCAAACTCAATAAGCGGTTCAATACATCAATGTGGTAGGAGAAAATGTTCCCTTACAAATTTTATGGAAATTTAATTTTGTCTGCATAGCTTCTGGAGAAAATTAGATGTACATATGCTTAAAAGTCAGCCGCCATGATTGGGTAAGTGCCAGGCATACCTCAGCATGTATCACTGTGCTGTATGTAGATTTTAATTTTACAAGGACAGATACAGCCACGATGACAGATTACAGGCAACTACAGGAAACAACATTCAGTGACCAGAGAGTTAGAAAAACTGCCCCTGTAGCAAAACTGGAGCCTCCGTTCCATTTGTAAATGTGATGCTACATATACAAACAGGATTGTAGGTTTTGTGAGGGATGGCTTGAATATAGCCAAGACTGTGGAGTTATTGGACTTTTTGAAAGCAGCAGGTGAAAGGACCAAATCCCAAGTCCCTTCATCAAAACACTAGCTATGTGGGCGGCAGCTCTTGGTGGACATGAGAGATGTCAGGGGTCATGGGCCAAAACTAGTGTCCACAATACAGTAATCATCACAATATAACTGTGGGGTACTGTGACCAATTGTGAAGCACACAAAGTGTCCTAGTTAAACAATGCAGGCCTTTTATCCCCTAAGGTGGTGAGGCATTTTCAGTGGCAACCCGTTCTCACTTCCAACTCGTCAAATACAGCAGTTTGGTCAGTGCCCTTCGGCATCTGATACCGAGGCACCCTTTAGAGTCCGTATGAGACGCACCAGGCTTTCAGCTAACTCCAATCCGCGTCAATATTAGAAGGTCAGAGCAACTGATGTAGTATAAAGAGCGAGAAAGTTCTCATAGGGAGATTGGGTTTATAATTAAATGAAATGGCCATTATGAAAGGCAAACTTTAAGCTGGTGTGGACAACCCACGCTAGGGATACGCAGCAGTTCAGCGAGGCAGCCGTCACGCACTGCTGACATGCACAGTCCGGCCAAAGCGTAAAGAGCAACAAAGTCTGTGTGGGGAGGAGGTCAGGGATGGGTCAAACAAAAACAGGAGTGTCCCGTGTGAAACCAAAATTCAAGGTTACTTATTTTACCTTACTTTGGTTAACGCCATGTACGCAAGTTACATAACAAACATACTTATTTTAACCCAAACCACGGTTGGTTTTCCAAAACCTAACCAATAACTTTTGTTGCCTAAACCTGACCAAATAGGTTTGTTGCCTAAACTTAACGAAGTAGTTCAAACATACTTATTTTAAACCAAACCACGATCTTTTCAAAAAACCTAACGAAGTATTGTTGTTGCTTAAACAGGTTCTGCACCACTGGTGCTTGCGCAGGCATACCAATTGCTCATGTTGCTGGACATTTGTAGGAGAATGCACGAAAAAATAACTTTTCTTAAGAAATCATACAAACAATTGTATGAGGATATGTTGAGCTGGTACAGTAACTTATTACTCTTATCAAGGGAGCAATAAATCATCTGTTTCACTTAAAAAAACAAAAAACAAGATTGACCAGGAATGAGCAACACATTACTGCTTTGAGTAACAAACCCAACAGTGCTGATCTGCCAGCCGAGTGTATTGGCAGTGACTAAGTGTTATGTAAAACCTGTCCAGGATCTGAAGTCACTCATCAACATATCTGTAGGTTCATTATTCTCTTCTCTCAGCATTTGTGGGTATATACGTGTGTGTGTGCGTGTGTCTGCAGTGTTTGACGCTGAGGAACTGTGACTGATGAGGTGATTATGAAGCAGGTGATCAGTATGAATCGTAGCATCTCTGTCACCAGATGGCAAGAGGACACACAAACACATGCACACGCAGATAAATGAGTGTCAAGGTCTTTCTCCAGCTCTCATTTCCTTCCATATTCATTATATTCAAGCACAATTTCTATGATGCTCTTCCGCAATAGCCTCAAGGTGCTTTAACAACTAAATGAAACTCAATATCATGAAATAGAATTTTAACCCATTTCATGGTGCCTCTCCATCCTTGGTCAAAACAAAGATTGTTTTTCTTCTAACTCTTCTAAGCCCACTTGAGTGTTCTAAAGTGGCTTAGATGAAGAGGCTGGTAACGAGTTTTGGTCCATAATGTTCTGCACAACCATAGTGGTTTGTTCAAATGCCTTAATACTACATATTTTCATGTTAAATTGACATGCAACTAACTATAAAAGGTGCAATGTGTAAGATATGGCCATCATTTTTTGTTTAAAACATTCAAAAAGTAAATTAACAACAATCAAACAGAATGTGATGAGGTTGAAGGGGTTGTTGACGTTATGTCAAAGACGTCTATGCATTGTGTTGTAGAGGTATCTACTGAAATGAGCATGCCAACCAGCTAGCCCCGGCCCGTCCTGTCTTGTAATACCACTTGTTCCTTGAGAGGCGATAGTGAGTCACTGTAGCGTCCAGTTTGCCCACGGTCCAACATGAGAGGAACAAGAAATAGAGCTGCCCCGAGGGCTTGTCAATCACATTGAAGGTACAGGGTCTGTGTACGTTTTGATAGTGAGTTTACTGGACTAAATTCAAAGTGGCAGAAGCGACTCATATTTTCATTTCATCCTCCCCGCCACCGGGAGACTACTTTGTCGGGAGGAGTGCAGGTGGCGGCTCTGGGAGACAGACCTTTAGTTAACAGATAGCTTGAACCCAGCCAGCGCCAGCACCAGCGCCAGCACCAGCGCCGGGGGTCTGATCCAAGGCCATCCCGACTCTCCGTCTAATCAGCAAACTTTCTCTTGCTGCCCTGATGGTTAGACACAACGCTCCACCAGCCCGCTGTGACTCCCGGCGCTGAGGTTTGCGCTGGCTGAGTTGGTATAGTCGCTAACAGAAGGTCCTAACTGAAGCTGTCCTTCGCTCTCCTCCCGGCCAAGTAGTTTCAAGGATGAAATGAAAATATGAGACGTTTTCTAATTTTTGTCACTTTGGATAAACAAAGTGACAAAAACAAACTATCAAGACGTATACGAACCGTACAGCCGCCGCTTAGTGACACAGTAAATACAAAGATGGCTAACGTAAACTATAGGCCGACGCCTCACATGAAGATTAGATAAGATAGCAGTGTCTATCTCTCATCCTCTAGCTCTCTCCAAACTGTCCAACTCTTCGTCCATATTTACAGTTGCACAGCACTGACATAACTGTGACTGCCATCCCTAATCTGACACAGACACCTGTGTAGTCTGATCTCTGCAGAACTTTTACAAATAAAAGGAGTTGTATTTATTCAAACTATGACCTTTCCCTACCCTTAATAAAGTAGTTGTTTTAACCCACACCTTGATCTTTCCCTAACCTTAGAGGGATAGTTTGTATGTTTTAAAGTGAAGTTATATATACATCTGTGTCGGTACTCATGTCTGTTTCTCTAAATTGGGGCCGTGCTGACCGTCATCTACTGTAGGTAACACACTGACTATGGACCTCATACAACCCCACTTCAAAATAGCCAAACTATCCCTTAAACCATGGAGTTGTTGTGCCCAAACATATCCAAAACTTAACCATAAAGGTGGCAAATCAAGAAAGTCATTTTTATAATGATAATTTGTGAAATGTGCGTCATTTTTCACAGGAAAATAAAAAAATATATTGTGTCATTTAGTTTGAAGGACTTTTATATTCTCATCAGTGTGCTCTGTACCACCGTGCACAAAATATACAAAATGACCAAAAAAAAATCAATCAAATTGAAGGTCTAATCAGAATGTGTCTCAAAGTTGGAGTGAGAAAAGAAAATCAGACAGAAACAAGAGAATAAGACAGAGAGAAGAACCATGGACAGAGGGCGGCGGTGTGAATGTACAAGCTTGTTGTTTTGACAGTTGACATTCAGCGCTCTGCTTTCTCGCAGCGCCTCTGATAAACAGTCATGCCAATAAAGCGGCAGAGTTGAAATGGGAGAATGACGAGGCGTGCAGAGCTGCTGCGTCTCCTGCATTCTGACCGAGGGCCCTGCTCCTCTTTCACGTTTAATGTCGCTGCAATCCATCAGAGCCTCCATCTGTTCACTGTCACCCTGCCATCCATCCATCCATCAGGACCCCTGCCTCTCTCACACACACAAAGACACACACACGCCTTTCCCAAGTAGTACTGCCACTGGCACTGCTACCAATCAGTACACCATCTCCACTTTCTCTAGACCTGACTCCCTGCACCCAGGAACAACACAAATAGTACTTTTATATTATCTTGTCGCTGTCAGGCAGAAACCTTATATCTCCATATATCAGCATTTTTTCATAAATCATTGCTATTGGTCATCCTTTATGTCTGTCTGAGGGTTTTACAAATATTTAATCAGTGAAAAGTATTAAAAAGAGTTTGGCTAAGGTCAAAAAGTCGTTTTTGCTTAGGAGGGTTCCTACCCGGAAGTATCTCAGTAGCATTCATGATAAGAGCTGGTCAAAAAAGGTGCTTCAGCTTATCTCCTTTGGCATAGGATAAACTGGACCATCCTTTACCAAAGGAGAGAACGCTGCCCCACAATTCCTTGGGGCCGCAACATTTAAAGCGACACACCATTCGGCCGTTCATGAAAACAAACAATATCTAGAGCGCTGAGCCGCACCTTACAGTCTTACCTCACGGTCTGATGGTCATCTGCTGATGAAGACCATGAGATTCAGTGGAAAGCTATGGAAAAATCTATTTTTTTTTAAATCAAGATCTTTTTATTGGGGTTTTGCAGTATATAGCAAAAGTGCGGCGCTATTCGGTAACCAAAGAGGATTGACAGGTATTAGTATACATTATTAGCAGCTGGCACCAATGCTAACAAATAAACAAGTCAAAACAAAGGATGTATATAATCTATGTATATCAACAATAAAACAATCCCTCCCCAGTGCCAGCACGCCATACAGAAATCTAACTGTCACGCCAAGGACTTGCGATGAATGATTGAATACTGTGTGATGTAGTCAAAAAAATCTAGTTAAGTGGTCCTTGAATTAAGATTACTTTGTCAAACAAGTCACCATGAATATTTTTTTTTCTCATCCAAGATAAATAATGTTGTAAAGCACAATTAGCATCTACCTACAGCCGCACAACAAGCTCGTTGTTCAGTTTCATTGCATATATTGCAGCATACGTATATCATGTGTTTTTAGTAGTTTTTATGATCTAACGGTGTATTGTAGTGGCCTACTTTTTTATAGTTTCAAGAAAACTTTTTTGTTTGATACAAGCAAATTTCTCCAGATAGCACAACACAATGTGTTTTTCTTTGAACATGACCTTCGGAATAGTATTTTGAATATATAATCTAAAGTCATGGTTACTTAATGGATTTTTGAAAGTGTTTCAATCACATCTCATGGTCATCATCAATGGATGGAGAATGAATGATTAAGTCCATCTGAAGACCATGAGATGAGTTCAAATGATAGTAAGACCTTGACTACGGACTATTTTGTAGTGGGCGAGTTTTGTTCATACAACTTACTTCCATGGAGCAACATGTATGTAAATTAGTTCTGTGTCTGTAGTCAATGACCTCCCACATTTTTTCTTTTTTTTTTAAATCCCAGTCAGACCTTCAGAGTTAATTCTGATGTTTCTGTACAGCTGCTGTCACTCAGGGCTGCAATGTGCTGCGGAGACACACTATTAACCTACAATCGTCTCCAGCTCCTTCCGTTAGCCTGTGTGATGGTGGGTTAACAAGAGTTGCACATGGCTGGAAGACCATTTTGAGTTTTGATAGATCCACTGAGCTCCTCTGGAGGCAGAGTGTAGTCATGCATTAATCAAGGTCTGCCAATTATAAAAGTGTGTTTGTTGTGTCCAGGGGCATCACTAGACTGAGAGCTTTACATGGGATTAGCCCCTGCTTGTTAGGGTAACAGAGTGGGGGTGGGGACTCCAGGGCCACACTGACTAAGAAGAAGACGAAGAAGCACAAGAAGAAGAAGAAAGTAAAGAACAACAACAACAACAAAAAATGTTTGAGAACATTATGATATACTGCACCGTGTAGTATGCAGGAGCATTATTTTCCAAATATTATTACTTTTTCATTAAAGCAGCAGTGGATAGAAATGGAGCAAATATGATTAAAAATGTTATTTTTATAAAACAGTCGATATATCCTGACAGTTGCAGTAAGAGCTGATCTGGAGTCTGCCGTCCAGCTTCCATCTATGAGAGCCACGAGTCAATCACTCGCGAACTCCGATCAAACGGTCAAACTGGGCTAAACTTATCAATATTATGTTACTGTAATGCCTATTTCTTGCATCAATTTTTTTCAGAGACATCTTGTAGTGTACTGTTTAGCTGTAAAATGAGAACGTTTCGGCCATCTCTGTATGTCCGCAGACTTTCACAATGGTTGGCTCTTATATATAAATCGCTCCTTGGACTGGTTCCTTCGTATCTGTGTACATACATGTGCACAAACCACAATCAATATGGCCTGCACTCTCACAATGTTTTAGAGATGTTGGTCCCAAAGGTTAGAACGGAACTAGGCTAAAAAAGCTTTTAAATACGCTGCTCCTTCTTCCTGGAATAATGTACAGCGGGACCTGAAATTGTCAGAGCTGATTACTACTGTGTGGGGGCATTTAAGTCTGTTTTAAAGGAACGAGAAAGTGGCACTAAACTGTAGGTCGATGTGATTGCTCTTGATTTTCTCACTGAATTGTTTTGAGATTGACCTGTTTGTGCATTATAGCTGTTTTTTTTTTGCGTTGGATACAAACTGGATGTCATGCTCGTTCACTTGTAGTGTGTGACTGTTGTATTTGTCTGCTTGTATCGTTTGTTTTATTGTTGTAACAATGTTCATGCTGCCCTCTTGGCCAGGTCACTCTTGGAAAATAGATTTTGATCTCAATGAATTTTTACCTGGTTAAATAAAGGATATGTATATGTCACAAAGTGTTGTTGAGTTATTTGAAGTTCTGTTAGTGACATTTGTGACATGTTTTCCGTACTTATGTTATGCTGTTTACATACATATTTTACTTAGTTTACATACTTATATAACGCCCAACCATGATGTTTTTCCCTAAACTTAACTAAGTGGTTTTGTTGCCAAAACATAACAGAGACCGTTTCACGGTAACAACGTGGCGTTAAATGACACGCGAAAAGCCGTTTCACAGCGTTAACCCAGTGGCGTGAAATGACGCGTGTAAAGCCTAAAAGTGGGAAAGCCTAAAAAAATTAAAATAGTCTCTAAACATGTTCATACCAGAATTTAATATAGAAGAATCATACACCCAAATAAAATGCTACCACAAAAACATATCATGTCTCAAAATATGTGCACACAACCCTGTTAGTGAGCATTTTCATCGGTCCTCACCATCAATTTATCAGCTGATTAATTTTGTTACTTGAAACTGTTCTGATCTCATTTCATTAATTTAATTAACTTTGTGTACTATAACTGAGAGTGCAATGCCTCTGTGCCTTTCACTCTTTTCTACATTGTGTTATGCACATACTAGCAATGAATTTATTTATTTATTTATTTGCCATCAATCTATAAATTCTGAGTACAAAGAGATGATAAAAAAAGAAGAAATTGCAACGTGTTGTAACGATGAAGGAATCTGAATTTTTCAGAGCCGCTACACTACAGTACACAGCACGGTTCGTTTCAGCTCTTTTGAAGCCAGCGGCTCATGTGAAATTAAATAGCCTATTGATTCGGGTGAGTGCCAAGTTCTGAATGGAGTGAATTCACCGTCAGCCTTCACACACCTCAACGTCCACTGAATCTACTGTTCACCAAGTCATAACTTTGATAAATCATATCATAATCATCCTAATGTTTGTCTTGGGCTGATGCTGGGTTGATACTAACTGTAGCATACAGCCAAATGACATTTAGGAAGGATTAGATTAACATTAGACTCAACTAAAACTGAAAGTTCAACACTATCAGCCATATACAAAATAAACCTTTAATGCAATAAATGATACGCTTACACTGAAGCTTGACTAGAAAAGAGGAAGTTTATTACAGATTTAACCAATGTTTGTGTTCAACTAAAGCAAAAAACAATCCAGAGTTAACGTTTGTGGGATTTGCTGTCCCTTAATAAAAGCTAAAACCATCCAACTCCACGTTTTTTTTTTTTTTTTTATTGTGGTTTAGAGGGTTACGGTGGTAGATACACTAGCTTTTTTTTAACCATAACGTGAATCTCTCCCTAACTTTAGCCAGGCATTTCAGTTAAATGTAACATAACTTTTGCTTTTAGCGCAACATTTCCCTAACCTTTACCATCCTATATTTACCATGCACACATATTGTAGGGGAAACAATTTTAAAACGTTGGCATTAATCATATTCTGAAGTTTTGCAGAATCGTCAAATATTAAAGGGATAGTTTGGATTTTTGAAGTGGGGTTGTATGAGGCCATAGTCAGTGTATTACCTGCACTAGATGGAAGTCGGCACGCCCCCAGTTTGGAGAAGCAGACACAGGTTACTGGCACAGCAGCAAAGCAATGTACTGCTGTGAACGGGGCCGGCAGCAAAACTTATTTTAGCCACCCAAAAGAAAGGTCCACCTAAAAATGAATCAATATAAGTTCAAGTGTTTTTGCCAGTTTGCCTTGCAGTGAGACAGCTATACAGTATATGTTTCCGACGGGGAACTGAAGCTGTTAGCCCTTGCCAAAGCCACCAGACTCCATTGAAAAAAACAGCAATTTTACCTCGCAGAACACAGGGGTTGTGGTTATTGTGTGACTTTGATTATTTTGAATTCACCAAATGACTTGCTGTCTTACAGCAAAGTTAAGCAGTGTAAATCTTAAAAATCTAACGACTTAAACTGATTTTTTTTACATTTTACATTGCAGTACCTTCCTTTTCTTGCGTTCAGTAACTCCTGTCTGCTTGTTTGTTGTTGAATGCTACCTAATAATAATCACGTTGTAAGTTGGCAAAATTGATGAGGTGTTCAAATGTTGCTATCCTGTAGATACCCATTTTTAGTAAACCCCATAAACATGTTTGAGCTTTCAGAAAGACTGACGATAGAAACCCTTTGTAATGAAAGCCACCAAGTTACACATACTAGGATGCACACTTTGAAATGGATTTGGGGGCTATGGTAGCCGTAGCTGGGTAGAGCGGGTTGTCCTTTAACCGCATGGCGGTTCAATCCCCGGCTCCTACTGTCTGCATGACAGACAAATTGATAAGTAAGTTTAACATTCACTGTTGTCTCTGTCCAAAAAATGATTTGGTTAAACTTGTGGTGTGGTGCTGCTTGTGATGTCTCCCAGAGTCCCAGTAAAATGTAGAGGCATCGCTGACTCTCCTTCTACCAGAGGTCTTCTTATTTGATTTGCTCATCCAGTAAAAATGTTACTGTATGATGTAAGTCAGTGGTTGTAAACCATTACTTTGTATTGACCAGCGTTTATCTAATGACCTTTTATTGTTGTTTATGAGTACTTCAGTTGTACAGTATGACTCTTTTATATCTCTTGCCTTCTTAATCGTGTTTGGTGTTGTTTTCTGTTGTTGGCCTTTCTTTGTAAGGCACTTTGGAGCTGTGTTTCATGGTGTATAAAGCAGTCCCAGAAATAAAGAGACATAAGGGCCACAACCCCCTTCTAATCAGATTTTGTGTCAGAGACCCACATGGAAAGATGTTAGTTATTGTTGGTGCTGTGATAAGACACTGCACTTTATTTTCTTTCTCTTTTTTTGGCATTATTGGACAGATTAAGAGTGTAGTGGCAGGCTGGAAATGGGGAGAGGACAGAGAGAGGGGTATGACATGCAACAAATGTCCCACGGTTGGAATCGAACAGGGGACGTTGCGGTTACTTGGCATGCGCTGTAAACATTAAGCTACCGAGGCGCTCCAGAACTGTCTTTTCTTGTACATGAAGAGATAAACAGCAGAGAGTCACATATGACCAGAATATTAATTGAAATACCTTCATTATTTGGAGTGAAATTAAAGAAGTTATCATTTTACTGTTGGAACGTTCTTGGACGTACAGTCTATCTCTGGACCCGGCTTTGAGGAACAACAGGAAATAATTTTAGCCACACCAGTCAATGCCTGTCCATAGGTCAGTCCAATGACATTTTGTACAGACATTCATGTTCCCCAAAGGATGCATCCTCTGGTGATCCTCTGACTTTTCATTAAGTGCCACTATGAGGCTTTGAATGAAGTGTCACAACAACTATTGGATGGATTGCCATGAAGTTTGGGAATTGTATCCATGGTGCCCAGAAGACAAATCTCCTGACTTTTCCTCCAGCGCCACCATCAGGTAAAAAAACATAAAAAAACATATTCTGTAAAATATCTCAACATCTACTAGATGGATTGGCACAACATTCTCTACAGATCCATTGGTTCCCAGAGGATAAAGCCCAATGACTTTAGTGATCCCTTGACATTTCCTCTAGTGCCACCATGCGATTGACATTATTGGCTTTCACTGAAATATCATGACAACTATTTGGTGGATTGCCATGAAATTTGTCTTACACATTCATGTCCCCCTTAGGATTAAATTTAATAATTTTAGTGATCCACTGACTTTTACTCTAGAGCCATCATCAAGTCAAAATATTTGTCCAATGACCAACTTCCTGCAAAGTGATATTCCTGTAGACCCAGCTGTACTTTGTGTTTATAGTAATTAGCAAATGTTAGCCTCAGGGATGCAAGCATAGATACCTACTCTTGTCAATAACTTTAGTCAACAATTCTAGGAAATTGCAAGAAATATTCTAACGATGTATGTAGAGGATGACCTATGATATGCTATCTCTTGATGCTGAATGATGCCAAACCACTATTTGTCACATTCAATATTATAACCCACTGTTACCTAAATGAATCAATGTCATAAGCATTTTCTGAAAGATATGCACAGTTAGCAATGACCCATACATGTGTGTCCACGTGCTTCGTGCCTGCAGTATAGGATTGATCAGTAGGACTTATTGATTTCCATTTCCTCATTGCCTGTCCCATTCAGGAAAATTTAACAAGATGGATATGTTTAAGGCTAAAGTTCAGACACTGGTTCTAATTGTGGCCAATGTTAATTAGACGTAGCTAATTGGGAAGAATGGTTGTCTCTGGGGTCAACGTAGAAAGAGCACCTGCTTAGAGCCATTCGATTTATTCCATTTGAAGAATGGGCCATGTAGAAGGACATTCTCTATACTAGTACATATGTTCCTGTCAAGGTCAGAGGTCAAGAGAGGTTAAAAGCCTTTTATGAAGCATGAAGAAAATTCCTGTGAGGGGGAAAAATCATACCTCCAGTAATAAGCAGTAGCAATTACTGTGTTTCACCCTGCCTGATGAGATCATTGATAAAAAGAGCTTTGAATTAAAAAGCAACATGTGCATGAAGACTGAATGGGGCCTTGTCATTGTTTCTGACTGCCCAGTAAACCCCAATAGTCCGCAAAATGTCCTATTGGACCGAAAGCCCATTTGTCCGACAGCCTGTTATCCTGAAAACAAACTCCCATTGTTCCAAAGGCCCGTTACTCCGAAAATGCACTCTCTCTGTGCAACAAACAGAAGCACATGGCTATTTATTATACTACCATGGTGAAGGCATGACTCACCCTACTCTGCCTCTGATTGGTTTACCATGATATTCTTGCACTACCCCTAACCAATCACATGCCTAAACCTAACCAACCCAACCAACAAAGGCTACCAGTACTAGCCATACCATAGGAAACCAATGGTTTTGCAGGCGACACGTTTTTAGTGATGCGACTCGGATCGGGGCGAGCTTATGGATGGATAATGGAAACATACCAGTGTCTGACTGTACAGTAAGTGTTCATTGATAGAGAATCCTGCCCCATAACCATCATGTTTAGACTTGCTCTTCAGTATCAAAAGTAACCCAAAGTCAAGTAATATTTCAATCAGGAGAGACCCCATATAGAATGACAATAATTTATTACATGGTACATAATAGAAGAATAGTGCAAAGTCGTTGGTGATTAGACTCCATCGTGACGTAGTATATCAAAGGGGGTAGTGATGCCGTGATGAGATTAGGATATATTCCCCCTCCTGGAGTCTATACACTGGTTGTGGTGATGAAAGGTGTAGCTGAAGATCTAATGAAGGAATGTAGAGCAGGCCTGGGCACAGAATCTGATGAAGCCTGGAGGTGATGGGGTGGAGGCGGGTTGCATCGAGTCGAACTGAAATGACAACTGACGCAGCAGAGAGAAGAACAGTTTTCAAATTTGATTGTAACGATATGATTGGCTCATGGAGAGCGTGGTAGAATCTGTTTGGTTATCTAAGAGTGAACCACCCACAGTCAGCTGATAGAGTAGGAGCCAGAAGAGAGAGAGAGACAGAAAGGTTGTGAATGAGAGAGAGTGTTAAGAGGGTCTTCCTGTCTGAACTTTTGCTTTAAGCTTCATATAAAGTAATATGTTTTTTGACAGAACTCAAAATGTCCAATCAACATGGTTCTTATATCCCTGGAACAATTACACTATCCTTTCATATCCTTTCAATCCATTCATATAGAGATAGTTAAGCTGTGTTGAAAACCTGTGGAATTCAAACTGCATGAATCTCTCCTTTTTAATAAAAACTGACCAAATACATGTAGGCTATAGTGGGTTGAACTCTGAAACTAGTAACTGGCGTAAAATGAAGCTCTCAGTTAAAACACATACACACTCAAAAGGTCACAGGTAGCTCTTGTGGTGACTATTCACATTCCATTTAAAGCATGTACTTCACCCTTCATTCTTCATACTGTTACTTTATACAAATATTTCACACTGTGCATAAACTCTATATTACATTCAAAGGAGTTGAGATGGTAAGAGTGAATTTACATAAAAAAAAAAAATATTTATATACTGTATATAGTGTTGTATTATTTTTACAGAAACCCACTCAATAACCACTGTAAATGTGTGAGGGCTTTGTTGGGTGACGTACACCGTAGGTTTGGGAAGAGCAATTCCGAAAGACGTTCACGTCTTTTATGCTACATGCAAAACAGCTGAAATGCAGTCAATGATGTAGGCCTACTCTTGCTCAGTTTATTTTCTGCACTTGTAAGTAGCCATCTTGTAGCAGAGGAACATTTCACTTTCTACCAGTAAAATGTCTACTATTGGACAAATACAAATACAAAATAATTTAATAAATGAAAGGACAGCCCAGTCGCAATTTGCATGTGGATAGGTGGGTCAAAAAACACTGGACTTTTGCCCAGGAGACCGGTGTTCGTGTCCCATGTGAAACCAGAAGTAAAAGTTGATTTATTTCACACGTAACATCTGTACTTAAGTTACGGCACTTCCAGAGTTATTTTAACCCAAACCACGATCTTTTCTAAAGCTAACTAAGCAGTTTTTGACACAGAACTTGCATAGTAAAGTCACAGCACTTCCGATGTTGTTGTAACCCGAACCACGATATTTTTCTAAACCTAACAAAGTAGTTTGTTGCCTAAGCCTAACCAAGTCGATCTATTCCTAAACCTAACAAAGTAGTTTTATTTTGAAAAGACTGGAGCGTAAATTGACACGTGCGTGTTGAAAGTCGTGCAGAGCGTCACGGGGAAAAAAAGGGAAATTCGTATCTATGTACAAAAATCAAATATATTCAATTTTGTGAATATTTCACGAACTGTTGTGACACTATGTTGTAGGGAAACATCCAAATTACTAATTTGGGATTTATATTTATTTTTATAACTTTGTGAGATTTATTTTTCCAAATTTGTGGTTTTCAAAAGTGTGAGACAATAATATTTGAATAAAGCAACAGCAACTTTTCAGAAACAATGCCCATATTACTCTGGATAATTATACAGGCGGCCTCAGTTTCCATGGGTTCATTGGAACCACTTGGACATATATATTATATTATATTGTTTACAGTTTCATATTGTGCTCTTAAGTTTTGGAAATAAAGGTTGTTTTGCCTATATTTGTTCTAGGGGTATCAACAGATTAAAATATTTATTGTAATATTTATTTCGCAAATTAATCTTTATCTGTTCAAAATGTAACTTAAAGGGAGATTTCTCAAGTAATTAATACTCTTATCAACATGGGAGTGGGCAAATATGCTGCTTTATGCAAATTAATGTATATATTTATAACTGGAAATCAATTACCAACACAAAACAATGGAAAATATTGTCCAGAAACCCTCACAGGTACTGCATTTAGCATAATATATATGCTCAAATCATAACATGGCAAACTGCAGCCCAACAGGCAACAACAGCAGTCAGTGTGCTGACTTGACTATGACTTGCCCCAAACTGCATGTGATTATCATGAAGTGGCATGTCTGTAAAGGGGAGACTCGTGGGTACCCAGAGAACCCATTTTCATTCACATATCTTGAGGTCAGAGGCCAAAGGACCCTATTGAAAATAGCCATGACAATTTTTCCTCACTAAAATTTAGCGTAAGTTTGGAGAGTTATTTAGCCTCCTTCCTGACAAGCTAGACGAGGTAGGTACCACTGGATTCAGTGGGTTTTCATTATTTAGTTGAGTTATAGTTTCATATGATGCCAGTATTTTCACTCTAGCTTTTTAAGCTGACCCCATTACAACCTAAATATCCCAAGTTGTGTTAATGCATTGACAAATTTGCTTTAATGCGTTAATATCACATTAACTTTGACAGCACTAATTTGTTCACATCATGACAAATTTGCCCAATAAAACGTATTCCGATATAGCTATTAGCAGCTGTTTGAAATGTACCCTTTAAAGTTGGTTCAAGAACATTTACACGATGGATATCGTAGATAATAACACCCTCTGAAAGTGTGAGTCACACTGAATCTAAAAATATATGTATGTATGTGTACCTTAATTGCCTCCATAAGCTGTTTGTCACAGCCACTGATGCTGCTGCAACTGTTGACCGGGTTTGTAAGCAAACTAAAATGACGCATCCACCTACACACATTCTTCAGCCTGCTTTTGTCATCCAATTTTTTTATTGTTTTTTTAATTATTTGTCTTTCTTTGTATATGTTGCTTGTTTATATATCCCTGTACTTGTGTACTTTGTAATCACTTTATCACACAATAAAAAAAATGTGTGTTTACTGCGAGCAAACAGTGAAGCCGTCATTAAAGCCCCCCTCCAGTGTATTTTGGCATTTCTATGATATTTCATGTTTATCTGAGTCATTTCCTGACTAAGTTGATTAGCCACACTGTTTGCCAATTTTTTTTTGACAAATAACTTAATTTTGTGTTCAAAGTTAAAAAAAGAAGGTTGATGGTAAAATGGGAATATGAAGTATGACTATTGTAGAAGCTGCAGGTTTGCACGTCATCCTCCACGCTTGCGCAGGCGCACTCATGCTAGTTTGCGCATGAGCAGCGGCAAACCGATAAATCTGTTTCACAACACACTGACTGTCTCTCTCATTCGCTATCTTCTTTACCATCTCCTCCTGGAGATAAATTAACGGAAAGCAGCAGATGCCGGAGGTTTGCAGGCCTCTAACAGGTTAGAGGAGAAAAGAGAGCACAACTTTCATTCCAAAAGAAAACAAGAGAAAAGTCCGGTTAGAGAAATAAACTAATCACAAAGCAGCCCGGTGCGGTGTCGGTGTTGGGAGCTGAGGCGAAAGCGTCCGGTGCTGGTGGACGTCGCACCTCCAAAACATCCCGAAAAACAGTATTTCAAACAGCAAACCTCTGCAACACGTCTATCCGTCCTCTGGTGCGCTGCGGCCGGCGGTCCGGCTCGCCAGGAGGAGACGGTAAAGAAGAGAGCGAGTGAGACAGAGTCGGTGTGTTGCGCTATTTCTTGTCTCATTTGTGGTCTGATGAACAGTAAATTAATCTAAACTGGGTTGAAAAATTATGCAATCTGGTTGCCGTGGTAATATACGTAATAAACATTAACAAAAAAACAGGAAGTAAAACTGGCTGGAGGGAGGCTTTAAGCATATGTTCATATATATATCAAATCATATGTATATCAAAGTTAACCCAATATCTCTATTTACATCTCATGTTTTAAAACCTCCAATCTGAGAGAGCATGAAGACACCCCCTGCACTCCCCACCCACTTTAATGTGTAACTCAAGACGTCTCCCACGGGTTCTGCCATTCCTGCGACTATTGTTGATCTCCTTCCCATTATTCTCCATTTTCCGGTAACCTGGCATTCTGGGATCAAGATAAGAAAACACCTTATAACCAGAGCAGATCTGATGAGAAAATAACTCAATACAACAACAACGGATCTGAGTATAATATGAAAAGATCAATGAAGGAAAGATCTAGATAGCACTGGTAATAACAGGACAAGATCTCACGAGAGAAGCCGTAATGAGAAAAAATCGCTTTATTACAAGGAAACCTGATACAATGTTGTTGTGGAGATGAATGCAATCCCATTATTCAGCTGTGTCTTTTTCAAGGTAAACTCTCTAGGTGATGTTTGGGGAAGTAATGAGAAGCATTTTGTTTGCTCAGTCATAAGAGGTATTACAATATCCAGTGAACATGGATTACAACACATATATGTTTACAATGTCAAAGATGATTATTTCCTTTGTGCTGCAGAGAGGTAAAACTGCTGCGGTGCATACTAAACAGGCTCAGCTCTGAAGACTCGCCCCTCAGCATTGCTCACACTAAACTGTTTAGTAAGACAAAGCAATTATGTGAATATTTTAATCTCTTGACAAGGCCCAGGTGCCATTCCTGCCGCTTGTGGCGGGTGATATAAATTAATATGAAATACACAGGTACTTGTAAATAGTCAATGCTATACAATTATGTAAGGTGGGGGAATCTGGAATTGTCCTTGGCCATAGTGATAAAATGCCACCTCCTTCATGGTAAATGCTATTTATAAGTCCCACACAATTTAACAAGTCTGTGGACGGAGATTACCTTCACATGGAAAGGTCATTACTACTTTTACTTTGACTTCCTGAGGACTGGGGTCTGTCTAATGATGGTACATTTAATGTTTCAAGTAACAGCTGATAAAGTGATAGTGTGTCCTAGTAGGTATCCATTGTTATCCATTGTTGATTTTCATGTGAAGCTGGACATTTATTTTTCTTATGACAAAATAAAACCAAGAGATTATTTTAACTGCGAGCCGCACACGGTTCACAGCAACAACAGCCAGTGAAAGTGATGTTTTGACATCATATCAGCAACATTACTACACCTTCAATGTCTGTATCTGTAGAATATGTCACGGACATGAAAAAAAGTAAAGATTTATTTTTAAATCAACACTTCCTGCTTTCATTTCAAAATAAAAGCCTTCAAGCTATTTTTTTCTTTGGACAGAATTTCTTGATTTGTTAACACAAGGCTTTTATTCTGAAATATGTGCAGTACAGTATTGTAGAACATGCAGTGACTTGCAGGGCTCCATGAATGAATATAGTATGGGGTTATAATTGTGGATTATTACTATTATTTACAAATAGCTACACGGTTCTTAACCTTTTTCTGTCTAAAATAAATTGATAACATAACATTTATGATGAAATGAAATAGCCATAATGAAAGGCAAACTCTATGTGGAAAGAAAGGGCTAGCAGCAAAAGCAGCAGAAACGCAACTGGTGTGAACAAATGTCGCGTGAATCATGTAGCAGTTCAGCGAGGCAGCAGTCAGGAGCTGCTCATGCGGGCGGTGTGTTCAGACCGTTAGTCCTGTGACTGTGTCCACACATACTGCATTTTTTTACTTTATTTTTTGTCAGAGCATTTATTTATTAATTGCTGTCGAGATGTAATGGAAATTTCAACTAATATGCAAATGTTTCCTTACCAAACCGTACCTTTAAATGTGTTCAGATGACACATCCTACAAACTAGTTAATTTAAAACATACTCAGTAATGTATTGACAATTCAGTCGCTAGAGGCCCCTAGTGGAGCATTAAGTCATATTATGACAAAAGTATACAGTGTGTGAGTTTGAGGTGAAGCATAAAATCAGCAATTTGACCATCATCGGACACAAAGACCCTCCCTCCGCACTAATGATATTCCTACATATCTTCCTCAACAAATATGATTTTTAAAATCTGATATACCCACTGGAATGAGATACTGTACATCTTGTACCAGAATCACATGTCTATATCCAAATAGACAAGAACATGTCCTTACTTTTCAACAATTTGCATCCTACACAAAAGTGAATATGGCAGGTTTTATGGTTAGGTGGATGTACAAATTGAGAGAAAAAGGAAGAAAAACCTGCCACTCTTCACAGTTCATGACTGAAGAAAAAAAGGGAAGGACAAGAATCACGAGTGTACATGCTTTCGTCAATGCCGATAGATTTTCAATGGCAGGATGTGGACGGGGAGAGCGTACTGAGGCTTCATTAGCTTTGTCAGATGCTTTTAAGAGATATATTGACATGGTCGTTAGTGAGGAAATCAAGTGAGTTACTGAGTCAAAAATGTCTCTTTCAATTGGTGGAAGTGTTCAGATAGCTGTAAGTGGATGTGTGTGTGTGTTTGTGTGTGTGTGTGTATGTACGTCTGTGTGCATTTAAGACTGTTTTCATGTATTTCAGGAAAAAGCCTGGCTTCGGTTAGCCCCTAAGGGTTTACAGCCATGCTTTTGAAATGATCAGTCTGATTCTGATTCTATTGAAATCCACAGAAGCAAAAAGCAAAACAAAAACAACAACTTCATAACAACCTAAGTTTAGGCTTTATACTAAGCTGTGGATGATGATACCATAATAATAGTTTAAAACTACAGTGGAAACCGCTAGTGATCACATCTGTCCGGGTGAAATATATCACTATAAGCGGATGATAATTATAACCAAATTGTTGTTGTGTTGCATTATTTCTTATGCAGATTACCATTTAATTGACATTTGTATATATATTACATGAATACGAAGTAATGAAACAGACCGCCTCGCTATTTACTGGCTCGCTTCTTCTGTCTTTTCCCTCACCAAGGGTGATGCATTGCCGTCTTTGGCCGGCTCTGCAGCACGAGCGAGCATACAGATGAACAGCGCCCCTGTGCTGGGACTACTCGCTCGCTCACCCGGTAGCGGCATGGAGGGAGACGGGCGCCGGTCTGCATGTGTGCCGCAGAGCCGGTTTAGGATCGGAAAAAGTTTCACTTTGGGGGCATTACGTGACCAGGCATTAGCAATCCACTTTCCCCGTGCGCATTTGTTTTTCATTCAGAGATGACTTTCCTTTTCCCGTCATGATATCTATGTGCACTCAGCATCAGCCTCAGGTATCCATCCGGACAGCAGACAAAGTAAAGCAAAGTTAAATAACAAAACAAAAATTCAAATAACGTTACTATAACATAGTTTTAAAATGTTTTTCCATATGCTGTCATGCATGAAAAGACCCAGAATTAACACTATAAGCAGACTACTTGATTACTATAACAAATTATTTAAACAGCATTTGTATAGGAGTGATTCTGTCCCAAGCTTTTTGATCCATATAAGCCATTGATCACTATAAGCGGTTTCCACTGCATTACTAAAATATGAGATGAGATGTTGCACTGCCAGACTGTTTCAGAGTGGCCAAAAGGTGGTTTGAAAATTAGCCTCGGACCAGGGGTTAAAGGAAAAAGTTGCAGTTTTTAGGTGGACGGCCAGTGTTGATGGTAAATGTAGTCAAATGAAGCAATTCCTTGTCTGCACAACCTGTACAAACAGCCCAACCCTCCTCAGCCTTTCAGGACTAAGCCACCATCATCTGAGTCAGTTTGGCCCGCAACCTACACACATCGAGTACAACCCCCAGATACTCCACCTATGTCAGTTGATCGTGAACCCCAACTTAAATTAGGTGAGATGTAAGATCAACTGGGCTGTGTGGAACATAGACCATTCTCTGGACTTGGCATTGACGATGAGGTCTTTGAGATAAAAGAAGCCCCTTATGCCTCGGTCGCTCAGCGACTGAAGGCCGTGTCCACACTTCTGCTGAAGGTGCGGGGGGCGGGGCATAGCCGAACGGCAGTTTGTTGGTGGTTGTCTAACCAATCGCCCGGCTGCACCAGTCCCAGTAACCGCTTGATGGTTAACATACGGAACATCAGCCAGGTAGTTCGTGCATCTGATCATGATGCCTCCTGGACACCTCCCTTTGGAGGTTTTCCAGGCACATCCAACTAGACACGGAATGTGCTGGAGAGAGTGTATATCTTGTCTGGCCTGGGAACGACTCGGGGTCCCCCAGGAAGTCCTGGAAAATGTTTTTGGGGGGAGGGACGTCTGCCCCCGCAATCCAGCCTCTGAAAAGCAGAAGAAAATGGATGGATGAGTTGGGACGACATGTTACGGTTCAGAATGTCAGTCTGAGACGGCGGGGCTGGGGCTTTAGGTTGGGAAGACGTCAGCGTAACACCCAACACACACAAGTTGTTAGCAGCTGCAGCTAGCTGGGCTCCCAGTTGAAAGATCTTGTCAAAATACTCCACCGTCTCCATGTCGAGGGGGGGGGGGACCTCTTTGTGACACTGCATCCAGAGAAAATCCACATGAAACTGGGGCTCTTGTCTTCAGTGACTGCTGGCAGGATGCCGTTACACACCGCCAGATGTCAGGTAGAGGGGGCGAAACGACAGCCGCCTGAGCTGGGCGAGCCGGGCCGTAAAACCATGATCAATGTACTGAACACCGAAGAGATACTGTCGTCATCTCGCCGAAGCATCGGACGTGATCCAACCGCTGCTGGCGTTGAATCCTGGGCAGTGCTCGGCAGGCTGGTGGCTGCTGAACACCACTCTCTGCGGCCTGCGCCGAGGCATTCATGGCAGAAATCGTGGAGATCCGTCCCAAAGAAGCAGTGACTCCATACGTGGAGATGAACAGTCAGTGGGCAAATCGCTGTTCGCTGAAGAGAAAAAGGATGACAGACAGTAATGTGGGCTGTATTCTTCTCCTAAAAGATTCTCCAATTCAACATCCAAGGTAAGGCAGGCAAGGTAAGGTAATACAACACTGTCTATTACAAATTATCAGGTCTCTATAAAGGAAACTAAACATGATGTTCAGTAGATATAGTACATTTATGAAATGAAAAATTAAATTGCTTTCACTATGCCATAAAATAATGGGAGATGCACAGTGCATTTTAAAATGAAAGAGATTAGATATGGGACTCCCAAAGGATGTTTTATGTCTTGAAGACATTATTTTGTCTTATTTTGTTCCTTTATTTGTTTGTTTTATGTTTAAAATGTCAGGTCATCTTTTGACTCCATTCAAATAAGTACCTGCTTAGTGTGTGCATGTGTGTGTGTGTGTGTGTGTGTGTGTGTGTGTGTGTGTTTGTGTGTGTGTGTGTGTGTGTGTGCGTGTGCGTGTGTGTTTGAGAGAGATTATGCCCTGTGTAGCGCCTTAACCTGGAAACTGTTGTCAGGTTTAGTCGATCAGGTTGCTGTCGCTCTGTTTTTGTTGCTGTCCTTGAGCGAGGCGTCGCCTCTGGGGGTACACGGTCTTTCTCATGTGGCATCTCTCCACATCAAGGGAATGCCATTCTTCATACAGTTGTGAGTTCATTTCCATAGAATGGAGCGATGGATTCTTTTATTTCCAAAACACATCCCCTCCATCTCAATGGGAATGTGCGTGTTGCTGTGCAGAGAGAGAAAATTGAATTCCCAACGTTGCTGCTTGGTGCAGGAAGGCATGAATGTATAATTAGAGGCCTGTAGGCAACAGATAAGAAAAAAAAAATAAAGACTCACTTTGATGTTGATCACAAATTATTTCATGCTTTGAGTATGTGCACGTTCACGCTCTGATGCGCACACACAAACACACACAAACGCACATGTATAATAGGAAAATAGACACTAATATGTGTCCCAGCTCTCACACAGACGAACACCTACTCAGGATGTACACATATACTTTATATTTGCACACACATACACAACCTCCACACTGACACATTAACATGAATAATTTGTCAACACCATTGCAGCGCTCTCTCTCTCGCTCTCTCTCAGTTTGGAGATCTTCGGTTGGTGTTTTCCTCTGTTGTTATTGTTGTTTGGTAGTTGTGTCTTTCAGGATCTCTCCATCCATCATACATGGAACTGCTTGTCATTTCTGAAATTGTTCCCTCTGCGTCCTGCGAAATTGTTCCCTCTGCGTCCAGGCTCCAGAAAATGAGGTTACATATTACTTTGAGATAAATCCTTAATATTAGACTTGTGATGCAAACAGTTGAAATAATGCATTGGTTCTGAGAGAAACAAACATGTTTAACCAAAGATGCCAAAAAGATAAAGCGGTAAAAAAAAAAGAAGAAAAAAGTGAAGGAGCTAGGGGAGGGGAGTAATATTCCATGAAAAACTTCAGAAGTCGTACATTTACAAGACAAAAAAAAAATGATATACTCTGAGATTAAAATGGTAAATTTGCAACAATAATCAAACAGAATTACGAGAAAAAGAACTTGATGTATTTCCTTATTGCTAAATCTGATTGCAAATTAATTTGATTAGGTCATCCACTGCAGGCATAATGGAGCTGGACCTTGCAAAGTAAAGCAATGTGGTTCCACATTAAAAAAACAACACAATTTTCCACTTTTTTCTCTTAAATTTGTAACTTTCATTTCAGAGAATTTCTGGTTTGTAGGAGCCGTGCAAGTCACTGTTCTTAGTCACTGTTCTTTCCACAACACTGTCCTGCAAATATTTCAGAATGAAGTCCATGTGTTAACAGTCCACAGAAAAAAACGCTAGAAGGCCTTTATTTTGAAACGCAAACAGGATGTGTTGAGTTAAAAATAAATGTTTACTTTTTTCCAAGTCTGTGACATATTCTTGAGATATGGACAAACTGTAGTACTGTTGCTGGTATGATACCAATATACGGTCAAAAGGTCATTTTCACTGTCCATCTTTGCTGTGAACCGCATGCGGCATGCGGAAAAAATAGGCGAGACCTCGAATCTCCAGAAGGGACGCAGCTGACACAGAGCCGAGGCGGCCTGAGCCAGAGGTGGTTTGCCAGTCTTCGCTTTGATGCCAAGAAGCACAAGCGGCGCTCGGTTACCATTCTCCCCTCATTACAGGACGACCTGCGATACTGGGGGTCCCCACAACACCTGTTACATGGAACACCATTGGGACGAGTGACCTCCTACACCACGGTGTTCACGGTTGCATCCCTGACGGGGTGGGGAGGGACCTGCCTGGGAGAGTGGTGGGTGGTGTACAGGACCGACACATCAACCTCCTCAAGCTACAGGCAGTGTTCTTGGTCCCCCAACACTTTAAGCTCCTGATACGGGCGAGGCCTTGTGTTGGTGAGGACTGACAAGCGCATCAACAGGCAGGGCAGAGTTTGGTCTGCTGCCCTGTTGAGGATGGTGGACAGCCTGTGGATGTGGGCCTCAGAGCACATGTGGTTTCTGAAGGCTCTCCACATTCCCGGGTCAGAGGACCAGAGATAAGATAAGATATACTTTATTGTCCCACAGGGAAATTTGTCTTGGGCTCCAAGCCACTGCATCACACAACATACCAAAGTCACAATGTACATAACATGCATAAAACATGGATCATACATACACTCATGCATGAATGTGCTTAAATTCACATGTTGAGTGTGAGACAGTAGTTCTTTAAAATAATAAAAGGTGATGAAAGACAGTAGTTTTAAATACTAAAACCAGGTATAATCATACCAGATAATAAATAATCAATTTACAATATATTAGCTCTCAATACTAGACCTACTTGTTGCTGTTTAATATGTTGATGGACGACAGAATGAATGGATTTTCTGTAACGATTTAGCCGGCAAATTGGCATTCTGAACCGTCTACCTGAAGGCAACACCTCGAATCCAGAGGTGGATCTATTCGCCAACTAACGCAACCCCCACTGCCCGCTATGTTTCTCCCTGGCACAACAAGACAGTCCAACCCTTGGACTGTGGGCAACGGACTGCTGCATTGGTCCTTCAGGGCAACTACAACAAGCTAACTGTTGCGTTAGCTAACACTAGTAGCTAACTACAGCTCAATAAAAAGGCTTTGTTTTGTTATGTGTTTAAAAGTAGTTCACAATTTGCACGTTATAATTTATTTCCTAATACGCTGCTGTCTGATACTTTACTGCCAGTTCATCACGTACAATAGAGCGGTAGAGACTGAAGATGACATTTGGAAGTCATCATTGGACCAACCCGCTGTCAATCTTGTATTGTGCTGGTTGCTGTTTGGTAACAAGAGCGCCATTTGACTGTTTTTTTTCAGCCAATCACAGATAAGCATGCAAAAATTAAATGCATTGAATCGATGGAAGAGATCCCGCCTCTGTTTAATTATTTTAATCAGGATTTAAATAATGGATTTTTTCCAAAGAAGAAAGAAAAATATTTTATAAATGATACTGAGATTTGGTAATGATTTATTTCAACCAATTACAATTGTTTTCATATTTTGATCTCCCTCTTGCCTCTCAAAAATATTGGAGGAGCAACCTCCTCTGCCTCCATGGACCAGCCTCCACCCACTGTATTAGATCACACATGTAAATGTACTACAACTTGTATTACTTTTGCAGTTTATTTGTTTGTTTGTTTTTCACTTTTAAGTCAATTATTTTTCTTCATATGGTAATTGGAGAGGGCAGAGTGCCTAGAGTTTTATTGTACAGTGCAACTGAATAAAGCCTTATAAATTAGCAAGTTTAGCAGACAGAAAATCTTATTACAGGTCAGAGATTATGTGATGTAGGCCAACACTTTCCCTCAGGTTATTTCACCCCTTCCTGGTGGGTGGATTGAACTTCATACGGCATAAAATGAATAGTTTAGTTACGATTAATTTCTAAATGAAAAAAATGAATAAACATGACAACTGAACCTGACTGTGCTAGTAAAAAACAATAACATCACCACTGGTTTTCATGTGATTTGAAAAAAACAACTTTAATTCATAATGCAAACAAGGATAATGTTGTGGTATACAAAATACATTTTTTTTGGTTGGAGTTAGTGTGCATTATAGGCTGGAACACCGTCACCACATAGCAATTATCCCACACAAATACATATATGATCAGAGTGAATTGGATGGTATTACCCACAGGGACAAAACTAATCCTCAGCATTTCCATTTATCAGCTGTGGACAGAGGCTGCTCTCTGTGTGGATCACGGCCCATCACTTCTAACAATGTTTGAAAGGCTGTCGACCTGTTTCCCGACAAAACAAAACCCTTTCATTTGCTCTCCCTCCATTAATAGCGTCTTATAAGGCCACGGGCCAGTGTGTAATGCCTTCCAAACATATTCAATTTCATCATAATTAAGAATAGATTATCTATCCAGCTAAGCACAATTTATCATAATCATCATTCCAACCTTTTAGGGGTTTAAATAATCTGATGCAGGGATCCATAACTCCTTGCGACACCACAATAATTTGTTTACAGCCACATCCATTTGGTATACCATCCTTTAATCAATAGCAGTAAATCTAAAGTCCATTTTGCTGCACATTTCTCCTCTTTGGAAAAAAAAAAAAAGCCTTGTTGAGAAAGGAGCAGTTTAGGGCTCATGAATTGCACCCACACCTCTCCTGGCTCATGGTCTCACAAGTTTGAATGAGATTATATCAGATTGTTAATTGTAAACAGTGTGGAGTATCGCGGGGCGGTCCATGGGGCATCGATGGATTAAGATAACAGAAGTGATGGTGTCATAACTGGAGATAATCAACTGATTCATTAAGATAAGAGAGGGAATGATAGCTCGGGGGGATCTCTTCCACAGCACTTTTTACACAGCTTGTTCGCCATCGCGCTCATTAAATAGAAATGTAACGGCAAGCTGTTGTATCCGTTTGGCCTTCCAATATTAAACCTACTGGATGTTGACAGGTTGTCAACAAGCTGCCAAATATCCAGTAGATCTCGGTACAGAAAGGAAAGCAACCGCCCAACAGAGCAGCACAGAGCCAAGTGCACTTCCACCGGTTTTCAAACGAGTGAAGTGGATTTTTTTACTAACATGCCACAATACAACCTTTTTGTCCATATTAGCAAATTAACCTAGAACCATCTTTGCCCTCTTCTGAACTCTGAGGCAGCTTGCTTGCTCATTCTCCAGATGCTGTATCAAACTGAACTACTGATACTGAACTGATTAAGCCTGATTTATTTCCCTGAATTGGTCATCAGATGTTTTGCATTTAAGTCATGGGTGTATTAAGCGAGCTGGATACAGTACTGTACCATGGGACTGCCTATTGTTCCGACGGCCCATTATTCAGAAAATTGCACACCCTCCCTGCAACAAACAGAAGCACATAGCTAATTATTATGCAGAATCGTGTCATAGGACCTTCACATTTGTTTTCCTATCATGGCGAAGGCATGACCCGCCCTGCTTTGCCTCTGATTAGCTAGTACTTGTTGCCTTTGTTGGTTGGGTTGGTTTGGTTTAGGCATGAGGAGTGAGATTGGTTAGGGTAAGGGTAAAAATATCAGGGTAACGCTTGGGCCAGACTGCCCGCGTGAGCAGTGCATGGCGGCTTCCTCGCTGGATGAACTGCTGCCGCCAGCTCTTTCTTTCCACATAGAGTTTGCCTTTCATAATGGCCATTTCATTTCATTATAAATCTCATTTATATTCAGAAAAAGGTTAAAAACCCTGTGGTAATTTGTAAATAATAGTAATAATCCACAATTAAAACCCCATACTTTATTCATTCATGGAGCTGTGCAAGTCACAGCATTTTCTACAACACTGTCGTGCAAATATTTCAGAATAAAAGCCTCTTCCAGAGTTTTTTCTGTCCACAGAAAAAAAGACTTAGGGGCTTTTATTTTGAATTGAAAGCAGGAAGTGTTGATTTAAAAATAAATCTTTACTTTTTTCATGTCCGTGACATATTCTACAGATACAGACATTGAAACTGTAGAAATCTTGCTGGTATGATGTCAATATACAGTCAATAGATCACTTTTACTGTCTGTTGTTGCTGTGAACCGCGCGGCTCGCGGCAAAAATAGGCGAGACCTCGAATATCTAGAAGACACGCTGCTGCTTACGCGGGCTGTGTGGCTGCTCTGACCTGTTAACATGGACGCCAAAATAAAAAAAAAAAACAGATTCCGCAACTGCCACGCACTGCTGACGTTCCCTGTGTGTCCCAGCCGTAAGCCAATCAGAGGCAGAGTAGGGCCAACACCTTCTCATCCCAACTCGTCACATACCGCTGCTTTGTCATGCTCCTTGGCGTCACTTTATTTGTGGCATCAAAACCACCGTAGTTACCCTTGGCGTCACTTTAGGATTAGGCAGCAAAAACCAGTATAGTTAAGTTTAGGAAAGAACTACATGGCTGTGTATGTTTTGCTGTGTCAAGACTACAAAGACACACAAAGTAAAAGTAAATCAGCATATTTCCCAAATTGTT
This sequence comes from Adelosebastes latens, assembly GCA_916700685.1. Classification (NCBI taxonomy): domain Eukaryota; kingdom Metazoa; phylum Chordata; class Actinopteri; order Perciformes; family Sebastidae; genus Adelosebastes; species Adelosebastes latens. Next base: position 92,456 of record CAKAKR010004353.1, on the reverse strand, counting down.
TAACTATGCCTTTATATTTGTATTCAAAAGTATGAAATATATACACACACACACACACACACAAGATACAACAAGTATATAAATCAAGTGGTGTTTATTTTCTCTAGTTGAAGTCTGCACCATACACTGCTCTTCTTCTGATGTGTCTTTGTGACTACACATACTGTATGTTTCAGTCTTTGTGCCTGAGCCGGGATCATGGAGATAATGAGGAGATGGATGATGGACGGATGAATTGATTGATTGAGCTATGGGACCCTACTGTTTATGTCTCTTTTGAGATCTAATAATACAAAAATCAATATGTGCCGCAAGGCTGTGAGGTTAAGCAGAAGGTGTTAGAGGAGACTCAAATAACTCCAGGAGGCTGGTGTTTGTAGACCTTCTCTTCCTCAATCTCCTTCCAGTCTTTCCATCTCCGTACAACGTTTGGACTGATGTTGTTAGTATTTACCCAGCCCGTGCTGTGGCTGGGCTCCGCAGGCTCCACAGCCATCTAATTGCCTGTCACATGAAAAGCTTTGTCTTTTGTCACCGTGGATCAACTGGAGATCAATACTGCCAACAGAGAGAGTGAGGCGTGTGTGTATATGTGTGTATGTGTGAGGGGGAGACAAATGAGTTTGAATACCTGCGAGAAAAGGGAAGCTTTGAAGGATGCAGCAGCATTACTGTCATCTTGTCGCCTGGTGTGCACAGGAGAGAAAGCTTTTGGGCGCACACGAGCGCGCGGAATATTCTGAACACACACAATCTGGCGAGCGTATGCAATCTGGCATATGCACACCGTGACACACTGCCTCGCAGCACTGCCAAGTGCAGGGTTAAAAAGTGGGTGGACTCTAGCTGGAAAACCTCATTAAGTTTTAATTCCTTTCTGTATCCTATTTCTATAATGGGGAATTGATTTTTACTTAGTGCACTGGACCAGAAATAATTCTATTTCAAATCGTTTTATTCTCCTCTGTTTGTCTTTGTGTGTGTACGGCTCCGTGTGTGTCTTTAAATGTATGTGTGTGTTCATTTTTCCCACATTCAGCGGAGACGCTGATGTTTTTCCTTAATCCGTTTGGAGCGAGAAAAAGAGTGTGTCATTCTTTTTGAACACACACTGTTTAGCTGCTTTAATGGATGCACACTTGCTAAGCTTCCAGGGAGTGCATACCTTTAATACTTTCAGTATTGTAACATATCAGGTGGTTCTTTGAAGAATGACAGCGTGTCATTATTGAGTAATACCAGTGTGTCATTTGCTCCACGTGATAATATCAGGGTAATGTCCTCCTTAAGTCAACATGCAATTCATAATTACTTCAATATAACTTCTCAAGATGAAAGTCCTTGACTAGTGTTGTCAGAGAACATGGCGTAATGAGGCCTGGCTGAGCCACATACGGCATATTGATTGGCTCTGACTTTGGACACAACCCGGAAAGAACACCTCTGCTTTGTTTTGTAGAAGGAGAATGAGAAATGCCCATTGTTCTGATGGACCATTATTCAGAAATCCCAATATTCCGAAAAATTTCCCATTGGACGAAAAGCCCATTTTGTCCGACAGCCCGCTCTCCTAAAAAAAATGCCCAAAGGCCCATTGCTCTGAAAATACACACTCTCCGGGCAACAACAGAAGCACATGACTAATTATTATGCAGAATGACGTTATCAGACCTTCCTAATTTTAGGTGCTAACGGTGAAGGCATGACCCATCACTCTGCCTCTTATTACTCGTTGCCTTTGTTGGTTGGGTTGGTTAAGTTTAGCGATGAGGAGTGAGATTAGTACAGTTCAGGGTAAGAGCATCAGGGTAACGCTTGGACTAGACTGCCCACGTGAGCAGTGTGTGAGGTCCCCTCACTGAACTGCTGCCTATCTCACGCGTGTGGCATCCACACTGGCAGCATTTCTGCTGCTGCTGAACTGCTGCTGCTGCCAGCCCTCTCTTTCTACATAGAGTTTGCCTTTCATAATGGCCATTTCATTTCATTATAAATGTCGTTTATATTAATTTTAGACAGAAAAGGTTAAAAACAGTGTGGTAATTTGCAAATAATAGTAATAATTCACGATTAAAACCCCGTACTGTATTCATTCATGGAGCCCTGCAAGTCACTGCATTTCCTACAACTCTGTCCACAGAAAAGAAATGCCAGAGGGCTTTTATTTTGAAACGTAAGTGTTGATTTAAAAATAAGTCTTTACTTTTTTATACAGACATAGACATTGAAAGTGTACTAATGTTGCTGGTATGATGTCAATAAACAGTCAAAAGATCACTTTCACTGTCTGTTGTTGCTGTGAACTGCGAGTGGCTCGCAGTAAAAATAGGCGAGACCTTGAATCTCTAGAGGAGACGCAGCTGACACACAGCCGAGCCACGCGTGAGCCGCGCTGCTCACTTGGGCAGTGTAGCTGCTCTAAGCTGTTAACATGGACGCCAAAATAAAAAAAAAACAGGTAACGCAGTCGCTACGCGCTGCTGACGTATCCTTTGTGGCCTGGGCTTAAGCCAAACAGAGGCTGAGTAGGCCTGGTCATGCCATTGCCATGGTAGGTAAAAAATAAATTGTTACTTGGAAGGTCCGATGATGTCATTCTGCATAATCTGCATAATTAGCCATGTGCTTCTGCTCATTCTGCTATGGGCATTTATTTCCGGGATGACAGGCTCTTAGACAAATGGGCTCTCGGTCCAATGGGACATTTTTTGGACTATTATGGTTTTGGAGTAATGGGCTGTCGGAACAATGGCATGGCACCAGTAGGCGTTAGTTTAGCTGCAACCAGAGCAGGTAAAGGCACAATCTGGGTTTCTATAGCTGTAACGTTGTATCTATCCTCTTGTGAGCACTGAGGCCATTAGCATTCAGTTAAGACAGAAATACCCACTACCCACTTGTGCTACGCGGCAGTTAAAACAAACAGACCCTCAAGCTATGTAGCAGGCATAAACACCGTCTAGAGCCGCTTGGACAGACAACATTATGTCAAACATGCTGCAGTCTGTCAAACATCATGAAATAACAAATTAGCTGTGAGTCCTTAGCTTGTTTGTTGTAGCATGATAGGTTAGGTCAGCAATGTAAACTCTCGGAAACAACATTCCATTGTCTATCCATAATTGCTGGAATTAACAGGAAGTTTGGTTAAGGTGCTGCCTTTAAAACTGAGACTCTGTGTTTTCAAACAGAGAAGGGATGGATGACGAGAAAAAAACACAGTGAGGAAGAAACACAGCAGTAGATACATAATTATGGAGAAGTAAAGAAGACACAACTGAACCCCAAAGAAACAAGACTAAGAGTATAGTGGACGTAGTCACCGTGATGTCACCCATTGACTGCCGGTTTGTGTGACACGAGAGGGAGGAGCTAAGTGCAACAGAACACTGAATAAGACGTTCATGAACTGAAAACACACTGTGAAAGGGTTAAAGTTGTAAGAGGAAAACATTGACAACACCCAGACAGGAAACACTGTGGTATCGCCCTGTCAATTACAAGCTAGCCCCGCCCTAAAGCATCACCTGTTTTATGGTCTATTTGACTCTAAATGGGACCATAATTTACTAAATGAACATCATGCTGTATTGAAGAAGACTTGAAACTAGCGATTGAGACCATAAACTCATGTTTAAATGATTTCTGAGGTAATAAATCAAGTGAGAAGTAGGCTCCTTTTCTCATAGACTTCTATACAACCAGACTTTGTTTTGCAACCAGAGGAGTCGCCCCCTGATGACTATTAGATTGAATGCAAGTTTAAAGCACTTCCGCATTGGCTTCACTTCTCAGACCCTGCCACAACACAACCTACAGTTGAGGCTGATGGGAATGACATTGGTTTTGTAGGTATTTGGTCACAAAGTATTGTATAAATGAAAATCAGAAAATTACCAAAGTTATTTCAATTTATTAATCTATCCGATAGTTGTTGGTGGTGCCAGATGAAAAGTCGCAGGGTTACCATAGTTAGTAGAATCCATCCTCTGGGGACCATGAATGTACAAAATGGCATGGCAATCCATCCAACAGTTGTGGAGATATTTCAGTCTGGACCAAAGTAGTGTTAGGTCCAGCGTTGTGAGTGTTTTGGGAGACATGGTATTGAAAATGTTTACGACATTAGGGTAATAACTTCATGTAACCATTTTCACAGCTTTGGCCATCACTCCTATTGGTAATAAGTTCATTGATAGGATCCAGCAATGCGGGGGAAAACAAATCCCCAGGTCAGTCTAAGAAAAGACTACAATTACTACCCAAACTGTCCGTTGTAAAGATCCTTTCATCCATTTTCCATAATGTGTTTAAGAAGATTTTTGGGGGGATACTTTACTGCATGCTCAGCATTCTGTAAGTGACATGGTATCGATGACGGTTACCGTATGTGTGTGTTAAAGTGGCACTGCTTACGGGCATGATAAAGAGGATCACTGACACAATCAATCTTGATAGAGTTAAGGAGGCTTCCAGCTCCTCATCAGACATTTACTCTCTGTGGGTGTGAAGCTGCAGCTCTGGCCCAGCAGCATGCACTGGCTTCAGTTACTAAGACGACTAATAGGCCGCTATACCCCGACACATCGTATTATGATCGATTGGGATTCATACTGTGCTGTTATATCAAATTCACGGTGATGATGATCCTCTCCTCCTAGTGAAGAATTGCTGTGCTGCCTTATCTCCCCTTTGACATTAAAAACAGTCCCGGTTATTATTATATATCCAGATCTCATTTTATTTTCGCTGCTACTGATTCGGCTTTTTCAACTCAACCCCCCTCACAACCTATTTGTCTTCTTTCTCTCTCGCCGCAATCTACCTGCCTCCCTCCCTCCATCTCCCACGAAACCAGACGCTCTTATTAAGGCTGAACTCCTCCAAGGCCCCTCTATCTTCCTCCCTCTATCTTCACCTTGCCCTCATCTGCTCCCACAGCTTCTTCAAGGCTGCCCAATTTCACCAACCCGAGTTTGTGAGTTCCACCTTTGGTGCGGAGAGTCCTCCTCTGGGGATCCCAAAGCAATAATACAGCATCAGAGGCAAAGGCAATAATCAAATCTAATGCACTCACTGATCTGACTTCTTGAACCCCGCTTATTCCTTAATTTATTAGACATGGGAGAGAGGAGGGACGGAGGAATTCAATGTGCGTCTGGCTCCCGAGAGGCTTTCGGGAGATATATTGTTTATTGCTTTGGGTTTTTACCTGGCATAAGGCCCTCAATCTGTATCAAAAAAAAGTAGCACTTTGAGGATCTTTCGGAGAGTACATATTGTTTCTGACTTAGCTTTAGTTTCTACTGCGTGGGTATTTCGTTTCACATCTTTCCAGGATGTCTAAAAAAAAAAAAAATCGTCATTAAATTGTTAGGAATGACTGAAAGCCTCGACCGAAAGGACACAACCTGACTGTTGGCAGTGACAGATGGAAGTAGATAGAGAATGGACACTGAAACATCCTCGCTATGTTTATTTGACAGGACTGGAGGAAATTCTGGACTCTCGGCTTAATTGAAAAAGTACTGTAGAGGTAAGGAAGTAGATCAATTTAAGGTTATGATGAATACAATTTCATTATGTTTTTTTTGTACTTATCTTGATATATCGGGTGATCTGACCATTACAAAGGCATCCATTTCCTTCTCAGAGCCTTAACCAATCCATCATCATTGAGTTTTCCTTCTACAATGGCGAACATTCACTGTTGATTGAATTTGCTAAATGTGTCAAGTCTAAATGTGTCTGCACTGTTTACCACAGTTGTTTATCATTACAGCAGTTTACCTTTAATGACTATGAATTGTGTTGATTTACTCACATGCTCTAGACACACATTGTTTATCAAATTCAATAAAGCAGGGATTTAATGCAGAAATGCCTGAATTTCTTCTACTTTGCCATTCATTTATTTTATTTTATTTTTGCTTTTACACTAAGAAATGAAACATGGATGTTGTTTGCATTACATAATTATTTAATGGTGAAACGACTGTATAACTGCATTTTTTTTTACAATTAAAAACATGAGTTTCATTGCATTAACATAATAGTAAAAGGTGTTGGGTTTACAAATTGTGTTGAATTGAATCTATGTAATTGAGCTATTTAAAACACTGCAGGCGTTGAACTGAATAAAGATCATCCCACGGCGTTTTCCCTATTTTCCTTGCACATGTGCAGCACGAGGATGTGCCATTTACAGTAGCTCAGTAGAAATACACTAGCATTATTTTGCACTAATTGTGCATAAATTAATAATACAATTGATATATTTTCACTAATAACAATAATATAATAATATTAATTTTAATGCAATGAGTCAGAGTCAAATAATAACATATATATTCACACTTTATGCCAAAATCTAATATGGTTTGAACACATATTAAACACATTATGTTATACAAAAGCTGGTGTAAATGCAGAATTTCTGACAGCCCCCTATCAATTGACATAACCTAAATAATATGGGACATGCAACACTAACTAACAGTGATGAAATAATCTCATGTAAACCTGAAATATGACTCATTTGAAGTATAAAGACAGCATCTTGTTGAAGTACTGTAAATGTGCCAAACATAGAATGTCTGTTTCCGTGTCTGTTTAAGATAGCATATTATTCTTGCAGTCTAAATCGGTCCAAATCTGACTCACGATGTTTGTCCAAACTGTGCCTTGTGGAGAAGCGCTGCAGGAGGAGTAATAATGCAGCCTAATGTAATAAGTCTCCGTTGAAATGGGAGAAATATTGGCTGGTGTCCAGAGAGGCACCATCAGTTGTTGAAACACAGATGGGATTAATGATACATCAATACCCTCTCTCCATTCATACGCGTCTGGTCTCACTCATCTCTCAATCTGTACAGATTTGTTTAGCAGTAGATCATGGCTGCTACACAGTGTCTGACTAAACACCATCCATCAATGTGAAGACAGGCTGAGAGGAAAGTTTCTCAGGAAGTGACATGATGTATTTGCCCTATATAATAGTAATATATACCAGTATATCTGTAATTGCATTAATACATGGAATATCTATACAAATAGAATGGTTGAATTGGTCAAATGGTATCAAACAGATCACTCATCAAAGATCACTATAAAATTAAGCAAAGCAAACTGTGATTGTGGGATTCTGTAATAAACTAAGAGAGCGTATGTTTAAACTTTGTTGGAAGGACAATTGTGCCGTAGCCCTGTGCACAAAAGATGAACCCGAAGGATCCAATGGAACATCATCAACACAATTTGTGCACATGGTGTTCTTCTTAGGTCGGATTAATACCCAAAGGTCCTGTTCCTGAACTGAGCCAATGCGAGGATGATACGTTGTTTTCCAATTTTTCAATTCAATTCCAATTTGCCAATTTGCGTTCACAAAGGCAAAACGGTCCAGAAATTGTAAACAAAACTCACGTGGTGGAAATGTCATTTGATTATTGGTCAGACAGTTGGCGGGTAAAAAGACAACAAAGACAACAGACTCCTAATTTCTAGCTGGATATCCTAAATTATGGCGCACCATCGGGTTCTGTTCTTGTTGGTGTTGATGTGGAATACATATCTGCAGACTTTAGTAAACCGCGCATGTGAACATCTTGTCTCGCGAGTTTTAAATAATTTATTAATGCAGGCATTTCGAGGAAGACGCTCTAGCTCTGATGAGATCCTCCCACGACTTGTTTGCATTTGCTATACAAAAGGAACCAGTGAGGTAATAATTGTTAATGATAATAATCATTAAATCAGCTTATATTTACCGAATCCATATATATATATATATATATATATCTCCTAGAATGAATGAATTAAAGCATACGTGGCCCTACATACATGCATACATAACAAGTTAATATATATCAAAAAGTGCTGCCCTTTCATCAAGAATAAATATTACATATTATTATTAGTATTATATTGTACATATTTTTATTGCATTTTTTCTATATTTATATTCTTGACTTTTACAGTACTTTGCCTTTGTCTTTATTTCCTCTTTATGTTGACATTCACCAAACACCAAGGCAAAAACATATTCTGATTCTGACACATATGAAATATTATAACTAACAACAATAATACATTTACTTCAGCCTATATGTTAAGGAGGCATCTCACTTCATCATGAGTCCAGGTTTGTCCACTGCAACTTGACGCACTAATAGCCACCGGACACCAAAACAGGAAAAGGAAATGTTTTTTTAACCAATGAAATGACTAATAAAATGGTATGCTTCCTTTGATTGGTTCGAATGGTGTTCACACCAGAAATGAACCGCTCCAGGGTTCACTTGACAGCGTTCCGAGACCACCCCTTTGAGGCGGACCAGAGAGCAGAGAGCCCAGAGAGTACAAGTCCGGCGTTCACACCAACCAAACAAACCTCACCGAGGGGGTCAACGCTCCAGGGTTCGCTTAGGGTGCTTCGTTTGGTTCATTTGGTCCGGACCAAGGGAAAAAATGATACATTGTTGTATTTTAATTTTTTAACATGAACCTCTCAACGCATCACATGTGAAACATAGAATACAGGATTTTTGTATTTCTCCGATTGATACCCTGGTAGCAGAGAAAGCCTTGAAGGAATTTAAAACATAATGTATGGAGAAATAGAAATAGTTTAATTGAAAATTGATTGTTGGATGATTGGATAAAGTGAGATATAGGGGAAACCATTTCATATACCTTTTATTGGAGGCTAGTCAAAGATATATTAAGGGGATGGAGTTGATAAAAGGGCAATTAGGACTATATGGAGGGCTTTGCCTGCTATCATCCAACCATTTGTAAACATGGCTAACTCTGCTGCAAAGCCAGAAATCACAAAACCAAAGAACACAGATTTAAAAGCTAAAAGAGAAAGGGAACACATTTACAACTAGAAGGGCACTCGGAGAGCCTCGACCTTCGCCAAGCACAATCTGCTCCAAAATTGAATGGGTTATTCCTTGGCCCATGCTAAACCCTTCCACCAAGTTTCATGAAAATTGGACGAGTGATTTTTCTGTAATCATGCTGACAAACAGCCAAACAGACAAACAAGTAAATAAACCAAAAACATAACATCCATGGCGGAGGTAAAGAATGAGAAACTGAGCTTTCTGCACTCAGAGTGGCATTGTAGAACCCCCCCAAAATCCGAGGACTGAGAATACAGCTGCCCTCAGGCACACTGCAAGAACATTTGTAAAGCTAAGTTTAACTTGATTTACTCAGTGTAGCCGCTGCATAATCAGTCACGAGTGTATTTGGCTTATAAATGTGCATGTTTCTATTTACTTAATAACTGTGTGTGCTGTCGTAATTCAAAAGCTTTGCCTAATACTGTGTGCTCGTTGAAATGAGGCCCATCAAGTCACTGATTCCATTTCCACAGCCAAATGCAGAAATGGCTTTGGCCGTGGCTCATGCCTCTCAGCGTCTCTGCCTTAATCACAGCACTCAGCTCCCAAACACACCCAAAAACCCTGTCGGTACGGGGCCCTGTGGGGGAGACAGTAGTGGGATTAAATGGATGACACAGGTGACTCCTCACACTTTTTAGTTCAACAAATCACTCTGTTGCTCTTCATCTGCACAGGAAAAAAGAAAAAGTGTTAAGCAATTCCAGTCCTGTGGGCCATGGCAAAGAAGACACTGGCCAAGTTTGATAAATCACATTTCAAGCCTGTGAGTGTGTGTGCGTGCGTGTGTGTGTGTGGGAGGGGGGGGTTCATTCACAGGCTATCACTCTTACTTTAATGTGTAGGGATTTAAACCATATAATCACTAACTGCACCTTCACCTAAATATGTACAGTATTCTACTATGTGTCTCCTACACATGCAGAGTCCCAAACCCATCAAACTTCATACAGTCATGCTCACACATCCCCCGAACCTCAGCAAATAGCAATTCGTCAAAGTGTCCATGTGGCAAACTCACATCGCAGTCCACATATTATTGTAGGACTAAAGCCCCGGGACACACAGGGAATGTCAGCCCTGGAATGGGCTGCGGAACCTGCTGTTTTTTTTATTTCGGCGTCCATGTTAACACGTTAGAGCAGCCCCACTGCCCGCGTGAGCAGCGAGATTCAAAGTCTCGCCTGTTTTTACCACGAGCTGCGCGCGGTTCACAGCAACAATAGACAGTGAAAATGATCTTTCGACATCATACTAGCAACATTACTACAGTTTTGATGTCTAGACATCCGTAGAATATATCACGGACATGAAAAAAGTAAAGATTTATTTGTAAATCAACACTTCCTGCTTTCATTTAAAAAAAAAAAAAATTAAAAATTCCGTGGACACAATTCCTTCATTTGTTAACACAAGGCTTTTATTCTGAAATATTTGCATGACAGTGTTGTAGAACATGCAGTGACTTGCAGGGCTCCATGAATGAATAAAGTACCTTCAAATTGCAAAAACATGAGCTAACTGCTACCAGTCACACCAGAGGAGCAGACGGGCCACGGCTCCAATGTTTCGAATTTGGACTGCTGTTACCCATTTAAAACGCTAGCTGTCAGTGCTACATATTGCTCCTTTAATGTTATTAGCTACACATGTTTTTGTACAACTCAAAATGTCTGCTGTGAAAAAGGCCTACTCACTCAACCACTGCCATGAGAAATCACATGCTTGAAGCTTAAACACTAATTCCATATGTCTAAAATAGCTGTCTATTGGAAAATATCTACAATAGCTGTAATTTCCTTCTTCTTTTCCCCCTGACGCACAAAAGAATTACAAGAAATCAAATTGTGGTCAAACTTTAACAAATACAGCAATCAACAATCAGAGCCAGTTTAACAATACAACCATAAACACAGGATATGAGACTAACAGACTTTTCCCTTCCACAGGCAGACTCAGCGTGGAGACAAACAGTAAGGCCGGGCAAACAAAGTGGCAGACAGACATAGAGGCCAACAGAGAGAGCTCATGTAGAGACAGCAGGGAGACTCGCTGATCAATTATTCAGTTCAGCACTAGGGTTTCCTGGAACGGGCAGTGTGCGGTGCGGGCGGTCAGGGGTGTCTGTTTGGTGGAGGAAGACACAACATTGAACCCAGTATAACACCACCCACCACCACCACCACCACTGTCAACCACTATTAATAATAACTGAAACAGGCTGTTCTCATTCACTGTTCGTACTTATACTAAAAAAATAATGCACTTTAATTCATATATATCCTACATAATGTGAGCCAGGATGTGCAGGGCTGTCTCTAAGGAAGTTAGGTGACGTAGTATAAAGAGCAGGGTGGATGGATGGGTCCAACAAACACAGGACTTTCACCCGGGAGACCGCTGTTTGTGTCCCGTGTGAAACCAAAAGTCAATGTTGACTTATTTTACCTTAGTTTTGTTACGTAACTTACCTACTTGACTTTGTACGCCACGTAACAAACATACTTATTTTAACCCAAACCACGATCATTTCCTAAACCTTACCAAGCAGTTTTGTTGCATAAATAGGTTTGGTTATCAAAAGAACTGTTGTATGAGGATACGCTGACTGAAACCACCCAAAGTACCAAATGCACACTTTGTTTCTTCCTCTCTGTATACTGTATATGTGTGTTGATTACATTATGACTTCTGAGATCAGGGAGTCCTCACTGAACAACATTACTAATCCCCCTTACTTTGATCAAACACTTAATGAAGCAAACTGTTTATTTATTTATTTTTTTCCTATTCCATTTGTTTCTCCTCCGGTCATTAATTTGACAAGATACATTTTCCAATAAAATTCTACATTTTGGCACTATTAAAATGCCTGTGGATGATGTTAAATGATTTGACACCATTGATTTTGTTTTTTCCCTCTGAAATACAAGCCGAATAAATATCTGAACACTCATTCATGCAATGTAATTTTTTTTTATTTATTTATTTTTTATGGATATCATGCAGAGCTGAAGTCTAAAGAAAAAGGCTCAGGAATGGGTTATTTGGTCTCTGTTCAGTGACTTTTCATGGCCAGGCTGTCTCAAAGCCTCCCATCTTAGTCTAGATTTGGAACAGCTGGAGTGGAAGTGTGTGTGTGTGCCAACTCATGTAAGCTAAAAGGTCCAGGATGTAGCCAGGAAACAGACCCATGCAATACTTATAATCGATTACATTTCAAAATTAGACCTAAAACTAGAGAAGCTCAGACTTGGGAGGGCTGTCTTCACTTTTCCTGTTTGAGTGCGGATGTGAGCTGCTGCATTTGAATAAGCTGCAGTCTGCTATTGATTGGTGAGCGAGGCCAGAGAAAGTGCATTGCAGTAATCCAGTCTGCATGAGACGGCAGCATGCATAAGCTTCTCAGCGTTCGACAGGGCAGGGTGCGGCCTGACCTTTGCAGTGTCTTCTGAGCTGATAAAAGGCAGTTTTAGTCAAGAGGGTGAAGTGTGCTGAGAAGGTCAGGTCAGACCTGCTGATTATAACCAAGACAATGATTTTAGCAATTACATAATATATTCTGGGCCAGATTTACAAAGGAAATGGCGTTGCGCAAATGTACGCTGCAGTTTTCATTGAGTTTGTGGCCAATCGGTGTGTATTCAGCGTTGCATCTGTAGCACATTGGAGAAGTATGCCTTCAGGGATTTCTGCCATGAAATCTAATCAAATCTCCCTAGGTTTAGGCAACAAACCTACTTGGTTAGGTTTAGGGAAAGGTTGTGGTTTGGTTTAAAATAAACCCTTTGTGGCCGAAAGTCCTGAAAGCAAACTTCTCCTATGTGCTCTGATCTACAGCAGGTCAGCTCCTGGACTGAACCTGGTACTGCCTTACCGGTGCAAACTGCGAGTGAAGGAGAATTAATAATGTAGTGATCTTGATTACAAAATTTACTTCGGCCACAGTTCAACTCAACCTGTTACTACTCAAAGATAGAGAGATAGAGAGGGATAGATAGAGTAGTCTGTGGTGATTTTACAGTTCATTGATGCTTTAGTTCAAATCAAAGTTTTTTGAACAAAAACCAAAGCACAATTTATTTTTTTTATATAATAATTATTAGATTCATGTTTCTGTTTCCTAACCTTCCTTGTGGCTGTTGTTAATCCCATCTGTGCTGTGTTTACACCTGGTCTGCAGAGGCAGATAATTTCCCCCACAAAATTGACCATTGCAGCCTTAGTAAATCAAGAATATGTAACACATCCATGGAGCTTATAGAAAGGTGCTGAATAAAAGTATTGCTTTTCCTAAAAAAAAAAAAAGAAGAAGTTATGATTGTGAATTAATCATTTAAAAAATGTTGAAGAGTCCAGAATTAATGTTTTGTTTATCTCTGAGGAAGATATCTGATGTTTGGTTCCCACGTCTAACAAGGCTTGTGAGCCAATAGTAACAACATTGGTATCACATGGTATCTCTGTGTCATCAGCAATCAAGTAGCCAGTTAGTGTGAAAGAAAAAAAGAAAAAAAAAGAAAACAGATAAAAGGCTGAGTTTGACACTGGTTTCTCCATCAGGCTGCAGAATAAGTGAATATTTACCTTGGTAACAAGTGACAACTGACATTACCACATATTAGCTGTTTTAGCTTAACCGTCTGAATGACAATAACCCATAAAATTACATTTCGGCATATTTAAACAAAATCAGCAACTATCAACAGCTAGAGTCCTTACAACCTTAACTAATGTGTTGTCACCAGTTAGATTGTCAAAATGAGAAAAAAATAACAGCTTCGATCCCTGAGGAGCTATGTTAGCATCTTAGCATTAGTGATGATTGCGTCCAGTTATGTTATAGTTAACTCAAACAATGTATAACAAAGATGTGCGTCAGAGGGGATTTAGAAGTGGGTGGTCAGCTGAAAAATAAGTAGGTGCACGCCGTATACATGTGTCTACCCTGCACTACAACACTGCTTTGATGATAAGCTTAACGTTACCTAAAACTAATTTGCCACATCCTCAGATTACCATAGATTACCTTATATGAATCTTGGAACACCAGTAGCATAAATCTATAGCTAATGTTGGCCTACAGCTACATGTTGCAAAATGACTTCATTACTCTACCACCAAAGATTCATCACTAGACATAACTGTCTGTCGGAGTTTCACTCCACTCAACAATAAAATATCCAGGTTGTACAACGAACTGGCAATCACTTATTGTGAAGTGAATGCAATGGAATGAGAGTGTGACATCTAGTTGGCTGAATGTTATCAATGTTATCGGTAGCACCTTTAAGTTGAATTATTGAATATAATTTTGCTTGATAAATGAATAAATTAAACACATTTTTAATTAGATATTATTCACGAAAAAAAACGTGTCACTTATGTATTTCTTTTACAAAATATTGTTACAGCAAGTGCTTATTTTGTTAAGAAGAATCCCGAAGATGTATAAAGTTCTCATATTCTGCTCTTTGCTCGTTGAAACAGTGGGTGAGTGTATGCATGTTTGTGTGTGTGTGTGTGTGTGTGTGTGTGTGTGTGTGTGTGTGTGTGTGTGTGTGTGTGTGTGTGTGTGTGTGTTTGTATACATAAACAGGTGGGACCCGCTCAGACAGAGGAGGCAGGAATCTGGGTCAACATGTTGTCTCTGGTTCAGGGAGCAGCAGTATGGGGACGGCCGGGAACACTACCGGGCTCCCAACACGAGACAGCGCCCAGCGGGCCGTCCGCTGCCTGGGGTCATACATACCGACACAGTGGGGGTGGGAGGGGGGGATGAGCGCCTGGGGGTGCGTGCTGGGTGACAAGGACTAGACATGAACCTGAATACACACTGAAACGCACCATGTTCTGTAGCGTGCATGGTAGACTGAACACACACACAACGCATACGGTCACTCACACCACAACAGGATGCTGCACTGTCTCTCTTCAGCGATACATAAATAAACCTTTTCAAACGTAGCTATCACTTATTAATAAAGCTCTCTACCGGCATCAGAACAGAAAGGAATTGGAAAAGTAGTGAAGCCCGCCTTTTGCCTGATTTGATTGGCTGCCTGGCGACTCCGCGCCTGGCGCTGAAAAGTTGAGCTTGAGAGAAGCGCACAGCAGGCACACCATACCTATACCATACCATAAATTACTGTTTTAAAGAAATGTAGCTTTCTATTGGCAAAATTATTTTTTATAAATTAAATAGTAAACAACAAAATGAAAATGACAATCTGCTAAGATTTTCTTTTTTACTTTATTTGAAATAATTATTCATCACAAATTATTTCTTGTCACTTCATGACCTTTTTTTATATATTTGTGTTAAATTAACATTAATGGAACCAAACACCTCCTACTCAAATGTTTCACATTAAAGGTACAGTGTGTATGATTTGGGGCCATCTAGTGGTGTCGTTGCAGATTGCAGCCAACAGAGTACCCCTCCACTCACTGCTTCCGTTCCAAGACTTCGGTAACACGAGCAGCCGAGTGCAAAACTGTAGCAACGCGGTTCGTCTCGCTCAGAGGCCATCCGTACCATAATAACAATACTTCAGGAGCAACGGAAGTCAGACGGCGGCTGGCGGTACCACGATTTTGAACTCTGCAGCTCACATTACCGCAGTTTCAAAAGCGTGTCGAGAGAACTACGGTGGCCTTCAGGTATCGTAAAAACGTGAAAGAAAATATCTTTGTGT